>ML407689.1:49417-73429 GCA_005239525.1 Nicotiana knightiana | reverse complement strand
ATTTTAGTAAAATATTTGTTTGAGTTTAGTTTAGTTGATAGTTAATCACAAGTCCCTGTGGGTACGATATCTGGACTTAAAAACCTATATTACTTGTCGACCACGTACACTTGCGTGTGCATTGGGAAAGCAACCAACAATAGTTAGGCTAGTTAGTATTGGGCTAGGAGGTCCGAAAATTTAATTAAAAGGGATATGTTTTAAATACCCACTTAAATTAATAAAATAATTTATAAAAAAATAATTAATAAATGATAAAAATGCTATTTGTATATGAAAATAATTTAAAATAATTTCTTAATATTATAAAATAAAATAAAAGTCATTTTCCGTGTAAATAAAGTAATTATGCATGCATGGGCTATTATTGCAAAGTTATTGCAATTATAACCTAAAGATGTAAATATAACTATTCATAAAATGATTAAAGCTTAATATAAATGTAAATGATAAAAATTAAGTAATAAAATTATTATAAAATCATTTGTGACACAATTAGTAATTATTTAGATAACAAAATGCTGGAATAAATTAATTAAAAAGCCTTTAAAATTACATAAAATTATGAAAAAATTACTAGTTGATACTCATGCACTATCTTGAAAGCATATATCTATTTTTTTTAAATATATATGGAAAAAATTGGGTATCAACAGAACTTTATCGAAAGGGGCGATGATATGGTACCACAACTTGCCGCCCAATTCCATTGATTCCTTCCCCATGCTCGCAGATTCCTTCGTCAATGCGCACGCCAGAGAATAGGAAGTCAGACCTCTTCAAAGTGAAGCAGAAGGACAACGAAATTTTAAGGGAATTTGTATTTGGTTCTAGATGGAACATATGGACCTAACCCCGGTCGCAGATGATTGGGATGTCCAAGATTTTACTCAAGGTTTGAACATACGAAGTTCGGTGGCCTCACAGCAGCAAAAGCAGAATTTAATTGAGTATCCAACTGTGACATGGGTCGGTGTGCATAATCGGTACTAGTCAAAAATCAGGGTCGAGGATGATCAGTTGGGTACCCCTTCCGGTACATTTATCCAAACAGACCTGTCGGCAGAATTCAAAGGGACTTCGACAAAGAACCCCGATCAAACAGAGATCGGTATCAACCATACGGTAGAGATCGTAGGAACAACGGCCCTTTGCAGAATCACGTTCGAAGTGATCGAAGGAACGATCGAGGATAGAGCTCCCGAGGTCTCATGAATAAAAGTGGTTTCAATAAACAGGTCGAGCCCGCAGAATCACCCCAACTGTCAAAATAAATTTCAGCATCGATGCATCAACTATTGTATCGGCCATTGCGGATCAAAGATACCAGATGACCTCGAACCCGACAGACCGATCTGGCCTAGAGGAACACAAATAAAATATGCAAATACCATGGTACTCATGGTCAGATAACGGAGGACTGCAGATAGCTACGGGAGGAGGTAACATGTATGTTCAACGAGGGCCACGTTCGAGAATTCTTGAGCGATCGAGCAACCACTTCAGAGACAGGGATGCGAACACTAAGATCGAACAGGAAGAACCATAGCACTTGATTCACATGATCGTCGGTGGGATCGATATTCCACAGGGACCCGTATTCAAATGCATTAAGGTGTCGATTACCAGGGAAAAGCAAACTCGGAACTATGTGCCAGAAGGGACCTTGTCTTTCAATGATGAGGAAGCAGAGGGGATCTCACAACCCCACAACGATGCACTGGTAATATCGATTCTTATGAATAAAATTCAGGTTAAACATGTTTTGATTGATCCAGGAAGGTCGGCCAATATTATTCGATTGAGGGGCATGGAGAAACTCGGCCTACAGGATCAGATTGTGCCCGCAGCTCGGGTTCTTAATGGCTTCAACATGGAAAGTGAAACTGCCAAAGGTGAAATTATCTTGCCACTAAACGTAGCCGGGACCGTTCAAGAAACAAAGTTCCATGTGATCGAGGGCGATATGAGATACAACGCCCTGGTCGGAAGACCCTAGATTCATAACATGAGGGCGGTCCCTTCAACTCTTCACCAAGTTCTGAAATTCCCAACACCGGAGGGAGTAAAACGGTGTATGGGGAACAACATGCCGCCAAAGAGATGTTTGCGGTCGATGAAGTGATACCGGTATCGGTGCTTTAGTCAACAAAGGGATCGGAGTCAAAAGGAAAGCAGGAGGCCAAATAGCAACCACAGGCACCAGCCTCGACTCAGTCGGAGAAGTAGGGAGCGGACGAGGACGATGACTACAGGATCCCTCGATCCTTCATAATTCTCAACGATTTCGACACTACCAAATCGACAGTCGAAGAGCTGGAACAAGTCATACTGATCGAGGACCTGCCCAAATGAAAGGTATACTTGGGCACAGGGTTGACTCCCGAGCTCAGGAAAAAAACTTATTTAATTACTTTTATATAACATGGAGTGTTTTGCTTGGTCCCATCTCGATATGACAGGGATCCCACCAGAAATCGCTACACATCAGCTAAGCTTGGACCCAAGTTTCGTCCAATAAAGCAAAAGAGAAGGCCTAAGTCCGAGGTTAAACATGCATTCATCAAGGACGAGGTAACCAAACTTCTCAAAATAGGGTCCATTCGGGAATTAAAGTATCCTGAATGGTTAACGAATGTAGTGGTAGTCCCTAAGAAGGAAAATAAACTTAGAATATGTGTAGACTATAAGGACTTAAACAAAGCAAGCCCTAAGGATTATTTTCCTTTGCTGAATATCTATCGAATGATCAATGCCACGGCAGGCCACGAGATTCTCAGTTTTCTCGATGCCAACTTCGGATACAATCAAATACAAATGAACCTCGAGGATCAGGACAAGACTTCGTTTATCACTAAGTATGGCACCTATTGTTATAACGTAATGTCGTTCGGACTAAAAAATGCTGGTGCAACTTATCAACGCCTAGTAAATCGAATGTTTGAAGAACAAATAGGAAAATCAATGGAAGTTTATATTGATGACATTTTAGTTAAGCCCCTGCGAGTAGAGGAACATTTGAAACATTTGCAGGAGACCTTCGATATATAAGAAAGTACAACATGACGCTCAACCCGGAGAAGTGTGTGTTCAGGGTCGGTTCGGGAAAGTTCCTCGACTTCATGGTATCAAATCGGAGAATTGAGATCAACCCCGATAAAATCAAATCCATTGAAGATATCACGGTCATGGATAATTTCAAGGCTAACAGGACGCATAGCCACCCTAGGTTGATTCATTTTGAGGTCCTCAGATAGAAGTCACCGGTTCTTCTCACTATTTAAGAAGAAGAATAGCTTTGCATGGACTCCAGAATGCCAACAGACCTTAAAGGAACTGAAGTGATACTTATCAAGCCCGCCACTACTTCACACCCTGAAGGCGGAGAAGCAGCTCTACTTGTACTTGGCAGTTTCGGAAATTGCGGTAAGCGAGGTCCTAGTACAAGAAGAGCAAGGTACACAATTCCCTATTTACTATGTTAGTCTGACCTTAGGTGAGGCTGAGACCCGATACCCACACTTAGAAAAATTAGTGTTTATTTAATAAGCGCCTCTAGTAAATTAAAATCGTACTTCCAATGTCACCAAATTTGTGTTGTAACTACTTATCCCCTTCGCAATATTTTGCGAAACCCGAACTCTCGGGTCGACTGGCCAAATGGGATGTCGAGATAAGCGATTATGATATCGCATATCAACCCTGAACGGCCATCAAGTCTCAAATCTTAGAAGATTCCGTGGCCGAATTTGCGCCAACCCTCGTACCCGAGGTCAAAAAGGAACTATTATTAAAATTAGGTACATCATCGGGGTATGGACCCTCTTCACAGAAGGTGCTTCGAACGTGAATGGATCCGGGCTGGGAATCATCTTGAAGTCGCCCATGGGCAAAATAATTAGACAATCTATCAAAACTTCGAAGTGAACTAACAATGAGACCGAGTATGAGGCCATGATTGCAGGTCTCGAGCTGGCTAAAAGCTTATGAGCAGAGGTCATCGAGGCCAAATGTGATTCCTTACTTATGGTAAACCAAGTCAACAGAACCTTCTAAGTCCGAGAACATCGAATGCAGAGATACTTGGACAAGCTACAGGTCACTCTACATCGATTTAAAGAGTGGACCTTACAACACATACCTCGAGAACAGAACGACGAGGCCGATTCCCTTGCAAACTTGGGGTCATTGATCGAAGATGACAAACTTAACCCGGGGACTGTCGTACAACTTTCGAGATAAGTAATCAAAGAAGGCCACACCAAAATAAACTCTACAAGTCTAACCTAGGATTGGAGAAACAAGTACATTGAATATCTAAAAACGGGAAGCTCCCGTCAAATCCAAAGGAGTCGAGAACTCTACGCACGAAGGCAACATGGTTCACTTTGGCTGATGATGGAACGCTATTTAGGAGGATGTTCGATGGACCATTGACGATATGTTTGGGACCAGGAGACACCAATTATGTATTACGGGAAATTCATGAAGGCACTTGTGGGAATTATTACGGTGCCGAATCACTGGTTCACAAAGTCATTAGAGCAAGGTAATACTGGGTCAATATGGAAAAAGATACCAAAGAGTTCGTTCGGAAGTGCAATAAATGTCAAAGGTATGCGTCATTGATCCACCAGCCCGGAGAGCAGCTCCACTCGGTCTTATCCTCATGGCCGTTCATGAAATAGGGAATGGATATCATCAGACCTCTCCCATCGGCCCCAGGTAAAGCTCAGTTTATTTTATTTATGATTGATTACTTTTATAAGTGGGTTGAAGCACAGGCTTTCGAGAAAGTCAAAGAAAAAGAAGTCATAGACTTCATTTGGGACCACATTATTGTCTATTCAGGATGCCTGCCGAGATTGTGTGCGATAATGAAAGCATTTCATCGGCAACAAAGTGACTAAATTTCTCGAGGATCACAAGATTAAAAGGATTTTATCAACACCACATCATCCAGTGGAAATTATCAAGCCGAATCGACCAATAAGACTATTATTCAAAATCTTAAGAAGAGATTGACCGACGCTAAGGGGAAATAGATAGAGATATTGCCCGAGGTCCTTTGGGCATACCGTATGACGTCGAAATCTAGTGCGGGGGCTACACCGTTCTCTTTAGTCTATGGTGCAGAAGCGCTTATCCCGGTTGGGGTTGGGGAACCTAGCCTCAGGTTTCGGTATGCAACAGAATAATCGAATCACGAGGCCATGAATACAAGCCTAGAATTGCTGGACGAAAGACGCGAGGCCGCCCTCGTTCGATTGGACGCACAAAAATAGCGAATCAAAAGGTACTACAACCGAAGAGCCAATCTTCAACACTTCAAAATCGGGGAATTGGTGCTAAGAAAAGTCACCCTCAACACTCGAAATCCGAATAAAGTAATACTAGATCCAAATTGGGAGGGACCATATCAGGTCCTCGATATCATCGAAAAAGGATCCTACAAACTCGACACGATGGACGGCGAGCAATTACCAAACAATTGGAACGTATCACTCCTCAAACGATATTAATGTTGTGGTATGACTTTCTCCATTTTCATTTATATTTTAACTTAACCAATTGCAGGTGTTCGATCGAAGACATCGATGGATTCTTCAACAGGTCTAAAAGTACGCGTTGCACTCTTTTTCCCTTAGACTGGTTTTTGTCCCAAATGGGTTTTTCCAGACGAGGTTTTTAATGAGGCAACCATTGTTCGTGCTAACTTAGAGCAATTCAAAAATATCTGAGGCTTCTTTACAATCAACCTCGAATATTGGGGGGCATCACCCTCGGATGTCAACTTTTGTTGCAAGGAAATTACTTCATGATAGCAGGGTCTCGGTAGGTAAATTTTGTAGGGGACAAATGGTCGAATTGACTGTGCCGGTATAGGTTACTTGAGATCTGACATCAAACATGTACGCATGTATTATCATTTATTAAAAGAAGTATTTTTCCCTGCCGAATATCTCATGCCTTAGAAAATTTTACTTTGCAATTTAGTGCTCTCGATGTATTACGAGAACATTCTTAAGGGTCGATGATAACTGAAGTTCGAACAACTAACCCCACAAACAGGGACTCCCATCCGAAAAATAGATGAGGTCGAATTATCAAAACTTCAAGAATATATGACCTTAAAGGCAACCCTCGATGTTTACAGGCTACAGACACCCCACTCGAGGACTGATACTTCGGGCAAGCTCGAAGTGAAACGGGAAAACAAGCCCAAGAGGCGAGTCCCAAACTAAAAAGGCTACGACCGAATTGACACGGTTTGGAGACGTCCGAATTCCGTAATAAAATAGACCTTCGAATATTCTCACAAACCGGTTAAAAAAGGCTACCCTCGGCAAAATTACAAGGGACTTCGATAATATTAAGCCTCGAAAATTCTAATGAGTTCCTTATGTGGCGTTAAGGCATTACAAAATATTACAAGGGGCTTTGATAATATCCAGCCTTGAAAAACCTAATGGGTACAAAATTGTTCGAACTCTCGAACAATTCCTTATTTCATGCTAAGGCACAACAATTTTGTATAACTAACTATAAACTTTTCAAGCCGAAAAAGGGAAAAAGCCATTCTTTTTACAAAGGTCACATCAGCCTAATACAAACGCCTAAGGGCCATCTTTTGTTTTGAGTTCTAAGGGTCATCCTTGCTCAATTAAAAACTAAGGGTTATCCTACTTCGAGTTCGAGCAAGCACTTACTCGACACTAGTTCGGTTTCGGCCAAGATTGCCGAAGCCTCGAACCTAAGGATACAATTTCCTAAGGCATAAATGAAACAAAAATGAAGTAAAGACAAGACAAAAGGATGAAGAAAGATTTTTGTATATATGTCAAAATTTATTTACGGCAACACAGCCAGATCAAGGTTCTATACAAAAATTCAAAGGAAAAAATCCTAAGTGCCTAATCTTCTCCAGGAGATGCATCTTCACCATTGGGGTCCTATCCGCTCTCAGACCCGCTCACGCTCCCGGCGTCATCATCATCAGAAAAGGCCAGTGCCTTGGTGTCGAGTCGAGCTCTTTAGAATTTTTGATCTCGATAGTAAGATCGAAGCCACGAGCATGGATCTCCTCTAGGGTCCCCCTTCGAGATTGGCACTTGGCATACTCAACGACCCAATATGCTTGAACTTGAGCAGCATCGGCAACTTCCTTTGCTCGAGCTTGAGCGGTTCCGGCGTCAGAATGATAGACGGCTACGATTGCATCACCATAGGCCTTGGTCGTCTCAGCCTCAGATTTGGATGATGCAAGTTCCGAGATCAATAGGGCTGAAGCTCCTCAATTTTCTTGAGTTGTGCGAAGTTCTTCTCTTTCACACTCTGGAACTGGTTTTCAGTCGAGGATAACTGAGCTCGAGCGGCTTCCTTCTCGGAGGCAAGGCGGTCAATATTTTGCTTCCACGCTATGGTTTCCACCTTCACGGCATCTACCTCTCCACGGAGCTGCTCGATTATATTAAGCTTCTGTTGGACCTGTGAGATCAAATTGTTAGCCATTGTATACGGCTAAAATTGGAGAACCCGATTTTACGGTCATTTCGACGCTTGGAAGGCTCGAAGGCCCGAGTTTGGGTATCAAGGGGCATATTGAAGGTCCTCGACCTCGAGGAAATATATATCGAAGGTCCTCGACCTCGAGGCAGTACATATCGAAGGACAACATGGAAAGGTGGGAAATTCCCAAGGAGCACGTGGTTAAAGCTGACAAAGTACAAAAAATAGTACAAGCCCGTTCCGTGGCATTAAATGGTTGTACCAGCCATAGCTCTTTACATTAATTATGCATGTACTATGTTGGGATTTCCCCTCATATATATAGGCGACCCTTGTCACTTTGTAAGACATATGATATTCAATACAAGAACAAGAACATCCTCTGCTCCCTAGCTAAAACATTCTCTACAATTGCTTCATTGATTTATTGCTTCTCATTTATTGTGTTCTTGAATTATTCTTCATTTATTGCTTATTATTGATCATAAATAGGTCATTCTTAAGGCATTCAATATTGTTATATTGTTGTCGAAAAGCCCCAGTCAGGCTTCTAGACCTCGACCTCGACCTCGAGGCCATTTCGACCACCCACAAGGCTGGTCTCCCTATTACCCGATTTGCATAGTTCCGTTCCTTTTGCTCTTATTTCGTTTTTCTAACTTCATAATCAGCATCTACTGCATGGACGTCGTGTAACTCCTCAGAATCATGCCATTCGCCTGTCACGTGCTGACATCAGAGTCATAAATACTCGAAGTAAGCTCCTGGCTCAGTGTTAAAATAGATCACGTATTTTTAGAACCACATAATCAAATATAATTGTAATTACCGTTTTCAAGATAAACAGTTTGGCGCCCATCGTGGGGCTAAAAATAATAGTGATTGTTTTAGTGTTGATTTTCTAAAAACACAAGTTATTCTTCACACTTTTTCTTGTCCAAGAATTTTCAATTTCAGGTCAGAAAATGTCTAACTCAGTAAACGCACATGAAAACAACGGTCCTGAGGACCACGGAGAGAATGGCACAACTGCTTTTGGTACCGGTGTGCCACCGCAAAACCCTATGGGGCACCAGTGCAAATTCCTGTCGATGAAGGTTCACACAACGCTCAACATGTCGATGTGAGCTCTCATACAGATGGAAGTGTTCGTGAAGTAGACCAGCGTGAAGCACAGGGAGCCCATGCTCAAAGGTAAAGGGAAGTTAGCCTTCATGTCATTTTTGAAATGGTGCAGGCACAACAGGTGGCTATTGCTCAGCTACAAAGCCAACAGAGAACCCCAAGCACAGCACCACCACAAACGGCTCCTCGAGTCGAACATGCACCAGAAAGGTCGAGCAATAATGGGTCAGCAGCCGACCCTGCCATTATAAAGATGCTCGAAGACCTCGCAAAGAGGATTGAATCGGGCGAAAGGAAGATAGAAGCTAACAACAAAAAAGTAGAGACCTACAACTCGAGGGTCGATCAGATCCCAGGCGCACCGTCGATTCTAAAAGGTGTAGATTCAAAAAAGTTCGTGCAAAAATCATTCCCATCAAGTGCAGCTCTGATGCCTATCTCGAAGAAATTTAGAATGCTCAATCTCCCGAAGTACAGCAGAATCTCAGGCCTCAATGAACACATCACTACCTACACTTGTTCTGTGAAAGGGAACGACTTGAGAGACGAAGAAATTGAATCCGTTCTATTGAAAAAATTCGGAGAAACGCTATCCAAAGGGTCCATGATGTGGTATCATAACCTGCCCCCGAACTCGATAGATTCGTTTGCCATGATAGCGGACTCCTTTATGAAAGCACATGTTGGTGCCATCAATGTCGCTACAAGAAAATCTGATGTTTTCAAAATCAAGCAAAGGGAGAATGAGATATTAAGGGAGTTCGTTTCCCGCTTTCAATTTGAACGAATGGAATTACCACCGGTCTCCAATGATTGGGTGGTTCAAGCCTTCACTCGCGGCTTGAATGAGCGAAGCTCAATAGCATCGAAACAGCTGAAGCAGAATTTGATCGAGTACCCTGCCATAGTTTGGGCAGATGTGCACAACAGGTACCAGTCGAAGATCAGGGTCGAGGACGCTTAATTGAAATCCCCCTCGGGCTCAATGTATCCTATCAGAGTCCTAGAAAAGGAATCGAGGCTTCCAGAAAGAGAGTCAAGGCTAAACAAAGAAAGGTATCAACCATACGTGGAAAATCGGAGAAATATCCCAAGACGCAACGTACCTCGAAATGACCAAAGGATGGACCAAGGGCAGAATCCTCGGGGACTTGTGAGAAGAGTAGGGTTTGACATGCACGCAGGGCCGGTAGAGAAACCCCGGCTATCTGAGTACAACTTCAACATTGATGTTTCAGACAACGTATCGGCCATAAGCAAGATCAAGGATACCAGGTGGCCGAGACCCTTGCTATTAGATCCTTCGCAAAGGAACCCTAACTTGATATGTGAATATCACGATACCCACTGTCATAGGACCAAAGATTGCAGACAACTTCGAGAAGAGGTAGCCCGACTGATCAGCAAATGGTACCTTCGAGAATTCCTCAGCGACCGAGCTAAAAATCAATTTCGGTAAAGAGAGGCAAACAAGAAAAATGAAACAGAAGAACCACAACACGTCATCCACATGATTATTGGTCGATTCGATGTCCCTCAGGGACCCATTTTTAAGCAAATAAAAGTATCCATCACCAGGGAAAAGCGAACTCGGAACTACATACCTGAAGACGCCTTTTCATTCAGCAAAGAGGACATCGAGACCTTATCTCAGTCTCACAATGATGCACTGGTAATTTCTTTTCTTTTGAATAAATTTCAAATTAAACATGTGCTCGTGGATCCAGGTAGCTCGGCCAACATAATTCGGTCGAGGGTGATAGAGAAACTTGGGTTGCTCGACCAGATCATACCCTTCTCTCGAGTCCTAAATGGATTCAATATGGAAAGCGAAACAACGAAAGGGGAAATCATCCTCCCAGTCAACATGGTCAGCACAATTCAGGATACCAAGTTTCATGTCATCGAAGGTGACATGAGGTACAACACATTGTTTGGAAGGCCATGGATTCACAATATGAGGGCGGTGCCATCAACCCTTCACCATATTGAAGTTCCCTACGAAGGATGGAGTAAAAACAGTATATGGAGAGCAGCACGCAGCAAAAGAAATGTTCGCAGTGCACGATGTGGCACCGACACCTTCTACATCGAAGAAGCCAAAAAACAAGCAAACAGCCAAGTAACAATCACAAACTAAATCCTCAAAGGAACAAACAAAGGACCGTGTCGCGTCTAGATAACCAAAGCATATCAAGGCCCGAGCACCATCGCAACTAAGGTACAACTCTATCCCTTCTTCTTTCAAACTTTACGCTAACTTGCGTGCAGGTGTTCAATTGAAAGGAGTCGAAGCACCCCCCAGCTCGAAGGCCTTAGGTTTTAAAGCATGCGTTGCACTTTTTTTCCCTCACGTCAGATTTTATCCCAAAAGGGTTTTACCAACAAGGTTTTAAATGAGGCAACATTCATATGCTACCTAAGAAGAACTCACCAAGTATTCAAGGCTTCTATTTGATCAACCTCGATTCTGAGCGGCCTCCCCCCAGGAGGTCACTGGAATATGCCGAGGAGGGTCTTGACAGGAGAATGATGTACCGGACCAAACGGTTGAATGAACCGTGTCCGCATAGAAATCGAACCCTCGTTGGTAAAAAAATGTATACTTGTACCAAGTAATCAGAGAAGTACCTTCTGTCATCAAAACATTTCGCGCATCAAAGAAATTCCCTATTTTCATAAAAGACAGCCCCAGGGCCAAAAATTTATCAAGCACTCAGGAATTGTCCTCGACGATCATTCCATGGAGTCGCCAAAAACTCGAAACCATAAGACCTCAGGGCCGGCAACTGCAAGCTCATAAGCCTCCTAGAGGCAATATTAACTCCGACTCGGGGACTGTCCCCGACTATCGGCTCATCAAGCTATCTAACTCGAAGCGGTACTACCTCAGAGCCGAAAACTTCGAACTCATAAGACTTCCACGAGGCAATTTCAATATAATAAGCCCTCCATGGGGAAATATCAACTCTAACTCAAGGACTGACCTCAACAGTCGACTCATAGCCATAAGACCTTAGGGCCGGCAGCTTCAAACTCGTAAGCCCTCCATGAGGCAACATCAATACTGTAAGGCCTCAAGCAAGGCATGTAAAAATTTGTAAGACCTTAAAACAGGCATAAACCCCATATCAGAGTCAAGGCTATATATCGAACTTGTAAGACATAAAAGGCAGACCCTCAATGCCAGGGCTATCTCACTCGGGGACTAAAAGGCTACGGCCAAATACAATGACCACTGTCATAAGGCTCCGGTGAAACTAACGCAACTCGGAGACATCCAAATGTTGCCATAAAATCACAAGCCTCCAATTACATCGAAAAACTTTGAAAAGAACCAGTTAAAGCCCAAGTCGCCAGCTAGTCGTATCGACCTTACGCGTAAGAGCCCAATTTTCCAGCTACAGGTGATGTTTTAGACTTCAATACCACACAAGAAGATTGGTTACTTTGTGTGGTACCCAATTTTCGAGTGCTGTCTTAGTAGAAGAACCTGGTTCTTCTTGGTGTTCCAACTACTACTGTTGCGAAATAATAAGAAGTAGTAAAGTAAAAGCACAGAGATTTTTACGTGGAAAACACCTGGCTCAAAAGGTTAAAAAACCACGACCTACTCCTCAGTAGGATTTGCTCAACTCTTCACTAAAAACTCTGAGCCAAACGGACTTACAAAATAAACTCTTTTGTAATCCTAAGGATTAACTCTAATCCCTTTGTAGTAACTAGCCCCTAGCTAATTTCTACACACCTCAAGTTAACTCTAACTTGATCAATACGTACCTATTACATTTGATTTTATGAAAGCTGAAAAGATACAATATTAAAGCTCCTACTACAATCAACTATACTCAATAATCAATCTGATGAAACTGGTTCTTCTAGTTGAACTGTAGCCTTTTGCATCACACAATGATTCTGCTAGCAAAAATAACTCTGGGAATTTTGCTTTCATATTTTGATTCACTTCAGCTTTGTGCGTCTCTTTTTTTTCAGCAGAAATACATCGAGTATTTATAGAGTCAGTCGTGGAGATTGTCTTCCAATTCCAGTTCAACTCTACCTGGGAGAACAAGTTCTTATCAAACTCAACTTCCTTCCTTCGTTTATTTCCTTGCTGAATTCGACTACTATTCTTTCATCAATTTGCAACCTTTTCACATTAGAAGATACTCTTCTTGTTCATTGATACTTCACAATCACATTCATCTCCTATGCATATAAGTTTTGTGTGCCAACTCGTCAGATCAAGTATGTGTTCTCTGATGGACCTGGTTCAACTGGTCAGCCTTTTGTCAATCTTCAAACTATGCAGTGACATGGGTCAACAAATTCCCCCTTTTTGATGATGACAAACTCTGTGCTTCTCCCTGTATACAACTCAAACACTTTGTATATTTTTTAAGCATTTATCATAGAGAAACCAGGTTCATTAGGTTATAAATATCACTTGAAATACAAAAGCACTTTTTTCTTCCCCCTTTTGGCATCATCGAAAAGTTTGCAAAATGATAAATTCACCAGTGTTGTTAACAATTACTCATGGCCATTGAGGCTACTGTATGTGCAAACATGATTAATCATCATAAGAAGCCAACAAATGTAAGCTATCTAAGAAATTGAGACAAGTCAATAACAAAACAACAAAAATTCATTGATTAGGAACGTACATCAAACACCATACAAACAAAACAAAAATAGCCCTAACCATGAGCAAAACAGAATAAAAACAAAAGAAGCATAACAACTGGTCTAAAGAGGGTTTAAGGAAGCCCTAAGAAGCCTAAGAATGGTAAGGTGCAGTGGAGGTTGTGGACTTGGATTGTAGGAGAGACAGCATCTGCTGAAGAAAACCCTCGTTCTTTTCTTTCTCCTTTGCTAATTCAGCTCTAAGAGCATCCCGCTCTTCTTCAACCTCAATCACACGAGACTTTAAGCGAAGGATCTCCATATCCTTAATCTCGTTTTCTTGCACCAAAGTTCTAACTTTGCTTTTGACTGGTTGCTTCCTAGATGAACCAGGTTCATCCACAGGAACATTGACATTGTAGTCACATATAAGCAAAGTTTCCTTCCCAAAATAATCTTTGGCCGTAGCCACTCAGCCTTCTTTACTGGAACCCCAAAATGTGCAACCACTACTATCAGCATGAATCCATAAGGAATTGCGTGTGCCTTGGTTCCGTTCACCACTCTGTCAAGGAGTTGGATGATAAAAGCTGACCAATTAATTTGCTTTCCCCTATACAAGCATTCCATCAATGTAAGATCCATATAATTTGCCATATGCCTTCTTTCTTGTCTAGGCAGTAGGAACTTAATGACGAACTCAAAGAGTAGCTTGTGCTCAGGCTTCATCTCACTCTTGTAAATTAGCCTGGGTTCAATCTCCTTCTCATTATCACTAAAGAACTTGGTGATGTAGATTGCTGAGGCCATCCCATCTACACAAGGCCATCTCTGCCTTGTATAGTACTCATAGCCCTTAGCTGGTATGTTAAAAATAACACCCAGTTCTTTGACATCAAAGGAAACCTCAATTCCTTTTACCATAGACATGACCCTGCCTTCCTTGACACTTGCATTCCCCATAAACTCTACCAATTCTTCTATTGCCAGCATGCCTTCCATGAGAAGGACCAGGTCCTTCCAGCCTTGTACCTCCAGAGTTTCCATAAGATACTGCATACCAGGCTCCTCTAAATCCTTCACCAGCTTACCCTTTAGCATTGCACTTTTTCCAAACATAGTAACCCTGTCAGCCACCACTCCAATTTCCTTCTCCTCTTCTCCACTCCAATCTGCATCATCATCATAAACAATTTTCACTTTCTTTGGCTTGGCCCTGGTCTTCTTAACAGATTTTGTTGGTGTGACAGACATCCTAGCTGACTTCTTTGAAGAAGCCTTAGCCTTTGTGGGTTTTGGTGTCTCAGCCACACCTGGAGCAGGTTGCTCCTCCTGTTGGACCAGGTCCAACCCAGTTTCTTCAATCTCAATAGCCTCAACAGGCTCTCCAACTTTTGCTTTTCCTTTTTCTGCTCTCTTCTTCTTGCTCTCCTTCAGAGACTTTTCTAATTTTTCTTCTTCTTCTCTTAGAGTGCTATGAGTAGCTCTAACTTTTGGAGCAGAAACACCAGCAACTTCAGAAATTTTCCTTTTCTTTGAAGGAACTGGGTGAGTTGCCTTCTTGGGTTTCTGACTCCTTCTTCTCTTGGGGTTATAAAACTCCCCCATTTTTCTCAACCTTTCCGCCAATGTTTCTTCCCCCGATGAACCAGGTTCATTTATAGCTTTCTTCAGACTTGCAAGACCTGCTGCAGCTTCCTCTACTATGCTTCCCCCTAAATCGGTGACTTTTTCTCCCATAGTTTCAGGAATGGGACCACAAACAGCCAACGTGGTACCATCCACCCTAGATCCCCTCACATCTTCTTCTCCCTCTTTCTCAAGAATTCTTTCTTTTATCCCATCCTTCTTCCTTCCAGAGATTTCGACATCAATAACAGACCCTACCAACACGAATCTTTTATCAGCTGAAGTAAATTAAGAGTCGACTTCAAGATTACCTTTTTCAGAACTGGTTGAACCAGGTGCTTCTTCCTCATTAGCTGATTTAAATGATTCACTGGATGAATCTGACTTAGTACTTTTGTCTGCTTTAATAAGATCCTCCAAGAATTTTTCCCTAGCCCCAGAAGCAACAGATTTCCGGGCAAGAACTTTGACACGACGATTCTTGGGGGCAGGAGTAGGGTTTGGAGTGGGTTCAGGAATGGGTGTATTTTCAGGGGTTGATGAAATTTCTGGTGATTCAGAACTGTAAACGGATGGAGAATTGGAGACAGATTCAGAATGTCCTCCATCATAATCACGATTAGGTGATGAATTAGAAGAAGAAGCTGGTGGTGGTGAAGACATTATTATGTATTGTTAGGAAGAAAAGGCGTGTTAACAGTTTTGGGTTGTGTAGTATGAGTTGAACTTGGTTTGAGGGTAGCTTTATGAAAAGAGGAGTAATGATGACCTTTTATAAGATATGTCTTATTAATTATGCAACGTGTAGAACATTTATTGAAGTGGAAGTATAATAGTTGTAGGAGTGTCATTGATTTGACGGTTAAGAGTTCCCTACTTCTAGGCTAATTGAGTACTGATGTGACTTCTTGAAACTTGTTCAACTTGGGTGATTACGAAGTATTTGTGTTTGAACCAATTATGAAAAGAATCTTGCTCATATATGACTATAACTAAATTAATATATGGAGAAGAGTACGTACCTTGTCAGTCAGATGAATCAGCATGGATGAACCAGGTTCATCCTGTTAGAAATCTTTAAATTGCCTCAATTTACAAAGATAGATAAACATTATTAGTATCCAGGGAATCATATTAATACATGGCACAAGAGTATGGCAATAAAGACATGATGCTGAGCAATTATTAATCTGATTAAGTACCTAATTAAAAATTTTCTAGCCAATTTTTTTTTTCATTTATATATATACATATATATATTTCAATCAGGTGATCTTAATCATCCCTAATTCCAGCCTGTTTCTCTCAAAATGCTCCCTACTAAGTGCTTTAGTGAATATATCAGCAATTTGATGATCAGTAGCACAAAATTCGATTGAGATCATTCCTTTTTCATAGTTATCCCTTAAGAAATAGTGTCTAACATCTATGTGCTTAGTCCTTTTATGATGAACCGGGTTCTTCGTCATACTAATAGCACTAGTATTATCACAAAATATAGGAATGCATCCCACATCAATACCAAAGTCCATGAGTTGTTGTTTGATTCATAACAACTGGGCACAACATGAGGCTGCAACCACATATTCAGCCTCAGCAGTAGACAAGGCTACTGAATTTTGTTTCTTGGTAGCCCAAGACACAAGGCATGAACCCAAAAAGTGAGCCATACCTGAAGTACTTTTCCTGTCAACCAGGAATCCTGCATAATCAGAATCAGCATATCCTACAAGGTCGAAATTACTACCTTTAGGATACCAAAGGCACAAATCAGTGGTGCCTTTCAAATATCTCAAAATTCTCTTTACTGCAGTGAGGTGGGACTCCTTTGGATTTGCCTGAAACCTAGCACACAATCCCACGCTGAATACAATATCAGGTCTGCTGGCAGTGAGATATAATAGAGGCCCAATCATCCCTCTGTATAGCTTCTGATCAACAGATGAACCAGGTTCATCCACATCCAATTTTGTAGCTGTGGCTATGGGAGTGTCTATTTCTTTTGAGTCTTCCATTTTAAACTTCTTGAGCAATTCTTTCACATACTTTTGTTGGTGGATCATTGTTCCATTTGGGTTTTGCTTAATTTGCAAGCCTAAGAAAAAGTTTAGCTCACCCATCATGCTCATCTCAAACTCACTTCCCATTAGCATAGCAAATTCCTTGCTCAATTTCTCAGAAGTCGCTTCAAATATGATATCATCCACAAATATTTGCACAACTAGAAGATCCTTACGTTCTTCCCTTAAGAACAAAGTACTATCAATTTTGCCTCGTTTGTACCCATGTTCTAGCAGGAATTTTGATAATTTTTCGTACCATGCTCTTGGTGCTTGTTTGAGACCATATAGAGCCTTGACGAGTTTGTATACGTGGTCAGGTGAATCCTTTCTTTCAAAACCTGTAGGCTGCTTGACAAATACATCTTCCTTCAGATAGCCATTGAGAAAGGCACTCTTAACATCCATCTGATGAAGAGTGAATTCCATGTGTGCAGCAAATGCTATAAGAAGTCTGATTGCCTCCAGTCTTGCCACAGGGGCAAAGGTCTCATCATAGTCAATTCCTTCTTCTTGACTATACCCTTCAACAACTAGTCTTTCCTTATTCCTTGTAACAGTTCCATCCTCATCGAGCTTGTTCCTGAAGACCCACTTGGTGCCAATCACTGATCTGTCTAGTGGCCTGGGTACCAAGTGCCATACTTGACTTCTTTCAAACTGATTCAGCTCTTCTTGCATGGCATTTACCCAATCAGCATCTTGTAGGGCTTCCCCAATGTTCTTTGGTTCGATCATGGATAGAAAGGCATCAAACGCACACAGATTTTTCAAGGATGATCTTGTTTTGATTCTGGATACCAAATCTGTTATGATGTTCTCAAGAGGGTGAGAAATCTGATATCTGTGTGGTTTGAGTACCAGTTGTTCATTCCTAATAAACTCTTTTATAATCCTAAGTATTAACTCTAACCCTTTGTAGTAACTAGCCCCTAGCTAATTTCTACACACCCAAGTTAACTCTAACTTGATCAATACGTACCTATTACAATTGCTTCTATGAAAGCTGAAACGATACAATATTAAAGCTCCTACTACAATCAACAAGACTCAATAATCAATCTGATGAAACTGGTTCTTTTAGTTGAACTGTAGCCTTTGCATCGCACAATGATTCTGCTAGCAAAAATAACTCTGGGAATTTTGCTTTCAGAGTTTAATTCACTTCAGCTTTGTGCTTCTCTTTTTTTTCAGCAGAAATACAGCGAGTATTTATAGACTCAGTCGTTGAGCTTGTCTTCCAATTCCAGTTCAACTCTACCTGGGAGAACAAGTTCTTATCAAACTCAACTTCCTTCCTTCATTTTTGTCCTTGCTGAATTCGACTTCTATTCTTTCATCAATTTTCAACCTTTTCGCATTAGAAGATACTCTTCTTGTTCATTGATACTTCACAATCGCATTCATCTCCTATGCATATAAGGTTTGTGTGCCAACTCGTTAGGTCAAGTATGTGTGCTCTAATGGACCAGGTTCAACTGGTCATCCTTTTGTCAATCTTCAAAACTATGTAGTGACATGGGTCAACAACAGGTCATACCGACCCAAAGCGCCTCAGGGCCAATTTGAAAACCTGAGGGCCATTGAGCCCGAGTCGAAACCCAACTCGGATACTAAGCCTGATACGGTTAACTAAAGCGCCTCAGGGCCAAAAAAGCGTAAGAGCCCAAGTCGCCCGCTACATTAAAGGTCGTATCAACCTTACGCGTAAGAGCCCAAGTCGCCAACTATAGGTCATATCGACCCAAAGCGCCACAGGGACGATTTAAAAACCTGAGGGTCGTTGAACTCGAGTCGAAACCCGACTCAGAGACTAAGCCCGATATGGTTAACTAAAGCGCCTCAGGGCTAATAGCGTAAGAGCCCGAGTCGCCAACTTAAAAAGCCTCAGGGCCAATTTATAACCCCAAGGGTTTCACCTCAAAGACCAATCCATCGGGCTAACCATCAACAAGCAAATCAAACCAAAGAATCTTTCATATATGTGTAAGCGTTACAAATACATATTTACAACACTCCCACAGGAGTTTTAGGCAAAGAACAAAGCAGAAAATCTAGTCTACTCTCAGGACCAGCTCCCTCAAAGGCCCCTCGGACCAGCTCCCACGGCGGCTTTCAAATATCGGCATCAGCTCAAGAAGAAAGGAAAAACTTGGCGTCGATCTCGTCCGCCTCGGCCTGCTTTATCTCTTCCGAGAGGTCAAAGCCCCAAGCATGTATCTCCTCGAGGGTCTCCATCCGAGACTTGCATCGGGCATACTTATTTCCCCTCCTCTCTCTGTCGAAAGCCCCTCTCAGCTCAGCCTGAGCATCGTCAGCATCTTTCAAGTAAATGGCCACCTTCTTATCGGCCTTCGCTTGAACTACCTCAGCTTCAGCTCGAGCGTCCACGACCTCGGCCTTCATATTTAGAAGATCATCCTCGAGCTTGGCAATCCTGCTCAACTTAATTGAGCTATCTTCTCGGGCATTGAGAAGTTGTATCTCGAGGGCAGCAGCCTTGGCCAAAGCATTCCTTTGGGCTGCAACATGTACGCCTACCTGCACTTTCAGCGCTTGGCATTCAGACCTAACTTGCCCGACCTCGCCCCAAAGGTGCTCCAACGCTTCTGGTTTTTCCTACAACTGAAGCACCGAAGCGTTAGTTCCCAAAATCAAGAAAGGAAGCACGTACCTCTTCAGGGAAAGGGTTACCTGACGCTCGAGTTTGCCCTCACAAATCCGGCTCCGTTGCATCTCCACCCGAAGATGTATCAACTCTTTTGTCTTCTCATTGAAAAGAAGCTTGAGAGATTTTTTCTTACCCAAAGCTTCCCACAACCGGGCCTCACAGCGAAGCACCTCGGACTTGAGTTTGTCAAAAACCTACAAAAGAGAAACTTCAGTTCAAAGAGTGAAGATTCATAGCTAAAAAGCCGGCAAGGCCAATCAGAACTCACCTGGGAACAGAGCCGTTGGGCCTCCTTAAAAGTTGAACATGCATCTACCAGCCTGGCCACATCGCCCCCAGTTGAACCGCTCTCAATAGGGGTATGCCCACTCGAAACCTCACTTGTTCCGGGTGGCCCCTGGTCTCGATCATCCCTCTAAGTACCTTTGAGGGCAGAAGCAGATGATGGTGGAGGAATCTTGCTCCTTCTCTCTCGGGGAACCTCTCCTTCAAAATTAGAGGTCTCCGGCCTGACAGAATTGGAAACCTCCGAAGGACCCCCAGCTCGAGCCGTAGAAAGTGAATCATCCTCACGAGGAGAGCTGACGTCCTCAGAATGAACAACATATATAAAACTCTCCTCAGCAGCGGCATCTCCTTTATGCCTCCGAGAAGGCCCCGCCTCATCGAGAATGTCCTCATCTATAGAGGATCTTTTTCAATTATTGTCCTCCCTCGAGCCTTCCCTCTCCTCGAAAGGGCACGGCCTCATTTCGAAAAACCCACAAACACATGTGGCATCAGAGTTAGTACGCACAAAAGGAAACATTCATCAAAAGGCTACCACACGACTCATACCGTGGTGCGTGCTTCCCATCTACCCTTCGAGAGGTCATGCCACTTTCTCTCGTCATTTGTCGAGGAAGCTGCCAACTTCCGAGTCCAGTACGCAAGATCGGGGACCTCCATAGGCACCCATGAGACCGCTGAAAAAGAGAAAAAGAAACACTCTTATAAGTTGATAAGAACAAAAGACACTAAGGCACGACGTGGTGCTTACGTTTGAAGTTCCATTTTTTGGGAAAAGGCAGGAACTCCGCTGGAATGATATCGACGGTCCTCACCCGAACAAACCAAATCTCCATCCTCCGTTTCAGTACTCGTCATCGCTGGCAATGAAAGGCCTGGTGGACGGGCGTCGTAGTGCAATCAAGCCTCGAAAATACTGAGGCTGATATAACCTAATAAGGTGGTTGAGGGTAAATTCGAGCTCAGCCTTTTTGGTGAAATACCTCATCATGAGCACTATCCGCCAAAAGGACGGATGAATCTGTGCCAGGATGACTCGATACCTTTTGTAGAATTTGAGCACAAGTCGGTCGAGGGGGCCTACTGTAAACGGGTACATATACACGGTCAAGAATCCCTCTACATAAGTCATGACATTCTCTTCTTGAGAGGGTATCTGCAGCACCACATTTTCCCCCCAGCCACAGTCTCTCTTCACGGCCTCGAGGTGGTTTTCTTCTATCGATCGGACGAACCTCGAGGCATGCTCTCGCTGGCCTGGGGCATCAAAGGGTTTCTCTAATGCAAAGTCTTTTTTCGGAGCGAAGCAGTACGAGGTCAGCTCACCATACGCCGGCGGTGTACCACCGGCCAGGCTAGGGGAAGAGGAAGAACTTCCCACTTCTTGGTGAACAGATTCGCGCACGGCAGCCATAGCTATTCAAAGCAGAGATAAACAGGAAGGAGAGGAACCAGTTTTCACAAAGTTGGGAAAGGAATGAGAAAGTTGAAAGAAAAGCTGAGGTTTTTGCAAAGATGCAAGAGTTAGAATGAAGGAGGATCAATAATATTTATAGAACAAAAGGTGGTCAACCAACTGCTTTGAAGACCATTCAACAACTGACAAGTCGTCATAACGATTGGGGAAGTGTACCGGTGGGGCCACCTCGGTCGCTTCACGGTCACGTCACATAAATGATACCGTCATAAGGGGTTTGATTAATCAAATCTCACATGCCGACCTAGCCTCGAAGAGGTGTCCGATCTCGAGGGGATCTACTATTGCAAGTGCGAGTTCCGAGGAAGCTAAGAATCGAAGCATATAAGTCATATTGTTGGGAAAAAGGTTACGGAACTAACTTTGTGAAAAATGTGACAAAATATGTTCTATTTCCAAAAAAATATATTTACAAAAGTGTTCTTTACAAAAGTTCCCCCGAAGGGTCCCGTATACTAAAAAAAAGGAAAAAGCAAAAAAGGAGGAAAATATACTATTTGCCTTCGCCGCTGTCTGAGCCGCTTTCAGAGCCCTCGTCCGATGTACTCGGCATTGTCAATTCTTCCTCCAGGGACCTCGCTTCTTGATTCAGCAGAGAGATCGACACCTTTGGAGCTCACTTCCTCGAGGGCTTGCCTCTTAGCTTGTGCACGGGCATAGGCAACTGCCTAAGACAGCTTCAGCTCGGCCTTGTCAGATATCTCCCTTGCCCGGTCATTCGCAACAGCCGCATCCCTCTTGTACGAGGAGACATATTCACTGGCCTCAGCCTTGGCCTCATATAGTGCAGAAGCCTTCTCCTGAGCACCTCGGAGAAGGTCTTGAGTCGAGGATAGCCTCCCCCGAAGTACCTCCCTCTCTGAAGCCGCGGCATCATTCAGCCGAGCCAGCTCTATGACTTCGGCGTCCTTGGCCCAACCTCCTCTCGAAGTCGCTCCACCAGGGCATCCTTCTGCGTAATCTGAGAAGCGAAAAGTAAGTCAATCAGCACCGAGCGTTACAACTAAAAGGTAAGAATGTGGGTACCAACATACCCGCTCGGAGAAATCGGCCCTCTCCCGAAGCGCTCTCTCTAAGCTTGCCTGAAAGTTGGTCAGTTCCTCCTCCCTTCGAGTGCAAAAAGCCTCCAGCTCGACCGACTCCGCCATAAGCTTCTCAATCTCCTCTCCATGATGAGTCAACTCATCTTGCATCTTGGAGAAGGCTTGGTCATATAGCTTCTTGACCTGCAAACACAGAGAAGGGAAATCAGAAGACGAGAATAGAAAATCAGAGAATAGCATTTTGTTTCTCGAATGTCACCTGCTTTTGGAGCCTCTCGGCTTCCTCGAGGGAAACTGGGGCATCAGCATCGGTCTCCTCATACACCCCCTTGAAGTAATCCCTAAATGCGTCATCCTCTCCACGAGAGGTCTCTGGACCGGTAACACCCCTAACTTGAGCATCCTGTATCTCCCCTGGAGAGAATGACGGGCCCAAAAAAATTCCACCAGCGATGTCGGCCTCCATCAAGGCTTCTTCCTGACCTTTGAAAGCTCCAGTAGCGAGCCCTCTGAGATCCTCAACACGGACTGTGCCATGTTCGATGATCGTATCGGGTACTGCGCCCAAACCCTCCTCGAGGGTCTCCTCTACAAACGGCGGTCCGCATCAGTCGCCTCTAGCTCAGCAAACGACCGCTCAAAAACCCTCGAAGCCTCAGCGCTTCTCTTTGCCTTTTGTGACAAAGGGTCGGCATCATCGCTCTCCTCCTCGGCCCGCAGGCTCTCAGCGGTCATCGAAGACAAGACTGTGGCATCAGTCTTAGGCTTCCGAGTCTTTGGAATTTTTTATTTTGGGGATCCCACCGAGGCCTCTTTCTTCCTTTTCTTATATTTGGTGGCCTCTTCCTCACCAGGTGGGGGCGGCCTCATCAACACGCCTTCACCAAGGCCTGCACAAACATATTATGTCAAAAAACATCATCATCAAAAGTTCTTTCGAAGAATATAAAAGCAATAGCAACAAGAGCGTACCATGGTTCTTGGCCTGCCATTGTGTTTTGGCCAGATCACGCCATACAAGTTTGTTGTATGGGAAAGCAGAGTCTAAACATTTTATCCACCTAAGAAGGTCCTGAACTGCGCCGGGATACCAAACAGTGGCTGCACAATTAAAAGAAAATCAGTCGAAAGAGAAAGAGACAGCAAAGCTCAATTCAGGGTTACTTACGTTTCATATCCCACTCCTCTGGGAATGTGATTCTGTCAATAGGGATGATGTCCGAGGTTCTAATTCTGACGAATCGGCTCATCTATCCATGATCTCTATCCTCATTGATGCAGGAGAGGAACGCCTTGGTGGATCGACAGTGTAATTTAATTAGGCCCCACAGAAGAGTCGAGGGTGAAGGTCATTCCCTCGACCATGTTGGTAATATGGCGAAACATATATACAATCCTCCAGAAAGAAGGATAGATCTGACCGAGTGTCACTCAGTATTGATGGAAAAAATCAAGAATCATCGGGTCAACCGGTGGAGAAGAAGAATCGACGGGGCCTAAGGTGAAGGGGTATGTATATACACTGAGAAAGCCAGCCTTTTACGTGACTATGCTTTCGTCAGCCGTAGGGATCTCTACTCGGGA
>ML407689.1:0-49283 GCA_005239525.1 Nicotiana knightiana | reverse complement strand
CCCCCCCCCCCCCCATGGCAGTCAAGTTTCACCCTCTCAATATCCGATACTACACTTATGTATCGGCTCATGGGCTCACATCGGCCCGGTGTATAAGGGGGGTTTTCTATTGTAAAGTCAGAAATGATGTCGAAAGGGACAGGTATGCATTGCTCGATGGTAGGAGTCATTTTTGACTTTCCCTTAGACGGGCGTGATGTAGAATCAGCCCTCTCCTTTTGTGGAACCATTTTGAAGTTTCTGCCATGATAATTATTGATTTTTGGAGTGAGAAGACAAAATAACGTGCACAGGCAGAAGGTAAGAATTGAGAACACTTAGTTGAAATTTGAAGGTTTGGAGAAGATAAAGAAGATGCAAAACTATGAAAAGTCAAGTGATTATGGTATTTATAGAGGCCCTTTGGGCATGCCTGAAGTAGAAGAGTCGAAACCATGACGATTCATCGGCTTCTCGAGAATTGTGTTGACAGCGACTTCTGCGCAGCTTTTCATGTCAGGTCATTTAATGCTCTGAAGGGAATGACATCATTATAGGAGTGTCCAAGAGGCAAAAGGTTAAGAGCATTTCTTATATCTCCACTCTAAGAAACGCGGGGATTATCTGTATACGGCTAAAATCGGAGAGCCCTATTTTACAGTCATTTCGACGCTTGGAAGGCTCGAAGGCCCGAGTTTGGGTATCAAGGGGAATATCGAAGGTCCTCGACCTTGAGGAAGTACATATAAAAGGTCCTCGACCTCGAGGAAATACATATCAAAGGACAACATGGAAAGGCGGAAAATTCCCAAGGGGCACGTGGTTAAAGCTGACAAAGTACACAAAATAGTACAAGCCCGTACTGTGGCATTAAATGGTTGTACCAGCCATATCTCTTTACATTAATTATGCATGTACTATGTTGGGATTCTCCCTCATATATATAGGCGACCCTTGTCACTTTGTAAGACATATGATATTCAATACAAGAACAAGAACATCCTCTGCTCCCTAGCTAAAACATTATCTACAATTTCTTCATTGATTTATTGCTTCTAATTTATTGTGTTCTTGAATTATTCTTCATTTATTGCTTATTATTGATCATAAATAGGCCATTATTAAGGCATTCAATACTGTTATATGTTGTCAACAACCCCCAGTCAGGATTCTAAACCTCGACCTCGAGGCCATTTCGACCACCCACGAGGCTCGTCTCCATGTTACCCAGTTTGCATAATTGCGTTCCTTTCGCTCTTATTTCGTTTTTCTCACTTCATAATCAGCATCTACTGCTTAAGCAATCAGTGTTAAAATAGATCATGTATTTTTAGAACCACATAATCAAATATAATTGTAATTACCGTTTTCAAGGTAAACAACCATCACCCCCGAACCGATGCCATGAGCTTCTAAGATTTTTATTACCTACTCGGTCAGGTCGCTTTGTTCTTTTTGAGTCGCGGCTAGCTCAGCTTGGAGACCCTTGATTTCTTCTTTTTTCTGCTCGCTGAGAAGTTTAAGGGTATTATTCTCCTCAGTTAGCCCTTAGATATCGACCTTGTATCAGCTCAGTTCTGCTCGAGACCTAGAAAATGCTTCATGATGAAGTATCGAGGCCTACACAGATAGAAGAAAGGGAATTAGGCAATAAGATAAGGAACACAAATGTGATATCGGCAAAGGAAGTTAAGGCTTACCCAATTCAAGGCATGTTGTGCCTCATTGAAAAGACACTGTGCTCCTACTTCGTCCATCAGGGCTTGGTCTTCCTCCGTGACCAGACCCCGAAGATAACTGGCCACCTCTACAAGGGCAGTAAAAACTCGAGCGTCCTCCGGGATTAAGATGATGATGATTTGTTTGATCCCAGGGCAGACGCTGGGGGCCGAAAATTGACTGGTCAGTCTAAAACTCGAAGATATTTTGCCCGAGTCCTTCTTCGGTATCTCCAAGTCACTCAAGCCAGCGGCATCCTCGACCCCGGCAAAATAACCACGGAAGAGATCCTCCCCTCCGTGGGCTCCTTCTTCATAAGGAGTCTTCATGGCCCGAGCCTCCTGAATCATCCCCTCATAAAATGAAGGAAGCGACGGGGAGTATTCGACTTCTATTTCCCCAAGTGGGTATCTTGGGGCATTCTCTTCATCTCGAGGAGCCTCGAGACCGGCCTCTACAGCCAATTCCACCGCCTTTTCACCTCGAGGTGAGGCACCTTCAGCCTTTTCCATCTCGGGGACTTCATCCAAGTATCCTCCCAAGGCCCCATCAGCTCGGGGCAGAACATATTTGACTCCTGCTGGCTCGGTGACCTTTTGAGCCTCAGTGTTCATCTTTACTCGGGCCACCAGCCCGGAATCGTCTTCTTTCTCTTCTTCTTCTTTCTCTTCCTCCATTAGGAGTTGAATTGACTCTATAGACAAGGGGATGATGTTCTTTTTGGGCATACGAGCCACTCTCTTCTCAGGCTCTGGTCCCTCGGAGCTCGATGCCCTCTTTCTCTTGCTCTTCTTAGCCGGCTTCGGGATGGGGAGCGGGATTTCTTCTTCACCATATAGGGGCCTTATGACTGCATCTTTTCCACCTGCAGGAGAAGAAATTGAGTAATTTTGGAGGAATGTTTTAATTGAATTATTATACACATAAAAAAGGCTTACCATGGTTTTTCGCTCCCACTGACCTTTCGATAAATTGCGCCATGCGTGCTCAGCATACTTTGAGGTCGAGACTAGACTCTTGACCCATCCCTCAAGATGGGGAACAGCGCCCGGCATCCATCCAACAGCTACACCGAAAAAGAGTATCGATAAGAGGGAGCGAAGAAATAAAATTAACATACGGAAACTGATAAATCGTAATACGTTTCATGTTCCATCTCTCGGGGAACGGCATGCTTTCAACTGGAATCAGGTTAGAGGTCCTCACTTGGACGAATCGACCCATCCAACCCCGGTCTTTGTCCTCCTCTATGCTGGAGATAAAAACCTTGGTGGCCCGGCGTTGGAGTTCTATCAATCCACCTCAGTAGAGCAGGGGGCTATATAACCTTATAAGCTGGTTGAGAGTGAAGGGGAACCCTTCGACTTTGCTCACAAAGAATCGGAGCAATATTACGATCTTCTAGAATGAGAGATGGATTTGTCCGAGGGTCATCTGGTACTTTCTGCAGAAGTCCACGATGATTGGGTCAAGGGGGCCCAACGTGAAAGGGTAAGTGTAAACACTCAAGAGTCCTTCTACATGGATACTAATATCCTCCTCAGGGGCGGGTATCACGACCTCTTTGTCCTTCCATTTATAATCTTTCTTCACCTTTTCGAGGAAATTCTCAGGGATCTAGCATATGTATCTCGATACCGGCTCGCAACGACTGGAAACCAACGAGGTTTTCTTGATCTTGAAATCGAAACTGATAATGAACCCCAGGAACACATTCCTCTGGGCGTGGTTCCACCGGTGTTTTCTCGCCGGCCGACCGAGATGATGAAGCAGTTTCTTTTCGTGGCACTGTCTTTGACGTTTTCGCCATTTAGTTTTGGGATTAGAGAAAGATGCATATGATAGTATTTGTTGTTTTGAAAAGTGGTTAACAGTGAAACTTGAAGATTTGTAGATGAAGAACTTAAAGGATGCAAAGAGCTTTGAAGATTAAAGCAGAATAGATTGAAAGTAAAGTTTAAAAGAATGGAAAAGAGTCATATTTATGGGTTTCAAGGCGACGGTTCAAAGTAACTAGTGGCCAACCGTAAACTAACACACATTAAAAACCTGGGGAAATGTACCGACGGGATGTTTCGGTCACCTTTGTCGCTTACATCATGGTGATGACATCATGAAAAATCGGGGTAAATATCGAAGACTCAATTCGTTTCTTGTCATTACACTCCAAAAAATGAGGGGACTATCAGTATATGGTGAAATTTGATTGACCGAGACCAAGATGATGGATTGAGAATTGGCCCCGTATTATACCAGACCAAGACATGAGGACAAGGTACTGAGCTCGGGATTCAAAGTATCAGTTGAGATCGAGATCAGTGATGATCGAGACCAAACGTGATAGACACCGAGCAAGACCGAAGATAGCATAGTAACGGAAAGTCGAGATATCCATGACTGGTCGAAGATCATGGCGAAAATCTCGGAACGGATCAAATCAAGAACGGTTATTTAGCTAATCATGGGATTTTCTTCTGTAATTAGAATTGTACCATTGGTGCAATTCCTATACTATATAAACGGGGGGGTTCTAATCATTTGCAACCATCTCATTCTCGCATATCAAAGCAACCTATCTCGAAGGCTCAATTGCATTTCAATACTGGTTTGCTTTACTTTACTGTTAATTTCTATTATTAATCGTGGTATTTATCAATTGGTACTAGGTGAAATCACATATCCTTAAAATCACTTATAAGTTTAATTGTTATTCGATTTTAAGGATAAACAATAACAATCAAAACAAATACGATACGTAACGACTATCCAAACAAGCTGTAAATAACGTTTAATAATTAGCTAAAGTGTTTTGAATAACAAGAATTGCTCTCAATATGTATCCCCAACCCTATGAACTCAAAGCACAATACCACCTAAACCTCCAGACATTGACCAAGATAATTCCAAACACAATAATCTAGAGAATAAGCCATCTTTCAAATATATGCTAACGACCTCTAATCCACTGATCTTTGGACCTGTTGTAAATCAATCTGACATGGAACTGTTAGAGACTGCCTCGGAAGAGAGAACAATCGATCATTCAATACTAGCTAACACACGAGGCATTAAATTTATCTCTTTAACAGAAGAGGATAGGCAGCGAATTTATGAGCCCTGGAAGAATTCTATCATTGCGAAGCTAGTGGGGAAACGTATGTTACACCACTACTTAAAGAAGAAAATTCAAGAATTATGCCGGCCAACAGAGGACTTCCAACTGATTGATCTTGGAGAATATTATTACATAATTAAGTTCATAAAAAAGAAAAAATATGGATAAAGCTATACAGCAAGGGCCTTGGTTCATCAATGGTCACTTTCTTTCCATTACAAGATGGAAGCCAAATTTTGTGGCCACAAAAGAAAAAGTAACTGCATCGGCAGTATGGATTAGGCTCCCTCAATTGCCTACAGAATTTTATGATGGGAAAATACTAGAAAAAAATGTGAATGCAATTGGACGCCTACTAAAAATTGATGTTTGTACATCAACCACGCTAAGGGGCCGTTATGCAAGACTTTGTGTGAAACTTCCTCTAGAAATCCCAGTCCAATCCTTCCTATATGTTGGACACCATAAATAATACATCCACTATGGGGGAGAAAACTTCTTTTGCAAAAATTGTGGACGACTTGGCACACACAGTAAGATAGTGCATTTATATTCCACATAACAACAAGGACAGTGCAGAGCCAACCAAGGAGCAACCAACAACAAAGGTAGATAACCCACAAGAGGAGTGGAAAACAGTGTCTTTCATCAAAGGAAGGAAACAAGGTTTAAGAGGTAATCAACAACCCATCAATAATGCAATCAAGAACACCAATGGCCCAGGTATCTCGGTCAAATTGTTCAATGCCAATACTGGTAAGTACATAGATACTCAAATGTTACAATACAAGTCCAAGGATCATAAGGATCCTACATCTTCTACAGAAAAAAATGGTGCAAGAAATCCGACCACCATGGTTAAGGAAAAAATCACCATCCCAATAAAAAATATTTTTTCTCTTTTTAGAAGTGAGCAAATGGTTTTAGAGGAAACCATTAATGAGGAAAAAATCAAAAAAAACAAAAATTAAAGGTTGCCATGCAAATAAATAAATGTCCACTCTAAATGGAGACATTGACATGTTGGAAAATAACATATCTTCTCCTAATAAAATAGAAAATAATGCCATGCAAAAAAATTACCTAAATGACCAAACTAACCCTACTATTAATAATAATCCTACCGTTCTTATTAGTCAAGATAACCGACAAAATGGTAATAATCCTTCTTTAATCAAAAATCATGAACAAAATCTTTCCTTAAGATTTGAGAATCCTCCCACCCCAAAGCATGCCATCCAAATGGCAGCGGAAGATGGCAACAATGCACAAATGTCCTCTAACCTATAACACGCAATGGATATTATATCCATGGAGGATCAGCCTATAAAACACAACATTGGGCATCCAAAATCCATGCAATTGGCAGCCCCAATCATTGCCCTATCACCCAATCCCTCCCATACCACAAATAGCCCCATTCCCACACATGTTTTAGACTCCATAAGTATATAACCTTCTATTCAACATGCCAAGAATTCCATCAAACCTAATAAGAAGGCACAAGTTCCTTCAAATTCTACGACAACACAGAATCCAAGCCATGGAGAATCTACTACCATTCCCCCCACAACCAGAAAACCCACAGATCATTTACGTCCAACCTCCACAAGCACAGGAATACCAACCTGTCTCGTGGATGGAGATGGGTCTTATGGGCCATGCATGCTCGTTCAATCTCTAAATAAATGGTTAGGAGTCGATAATCATGCTTCAAAACACACAATACCTAGCCCAGTTGGTAACAGAGGGCATGAGGCTTGCCATGAACAACTATCTAAACCAAGTCTGGCTCAACAATATCCTCTAACCCCTAGCTCCTTCAGTGAACCCCCAATTGGTGCATGCAATGAGAAACCAATGGAATTTTCCACCACACTTCAACCCAATCTACCCATAGAATGCTCTCCTAGACATGTCATTCTTCCTGCCAGAAATGTTAACCCAACTCAATCCCATATTCACGTCATGGGAGCACCCACAGCCAGCACAGGAGCCACCAATCCCTCCACTTTACCAACAATATCCACCACCACCTCACCAACCAGTCCAGAGCTAGAACCAGTAGAAGCATAAATGGAAGAGGAGGAGGAACCCCTCAATCTACTCTTAGAAAGAGTCTTAGAATTCTCAAATCTAGACGGGGTAAAAGTGTTTCTCTTCACGGAGCGGCAAGAGAAGAGGCATGTGCCCATTTGCCCACTAGCATTATACAAATGCTCGATAGACATAAGACCACCTCCGGATCCAACGGTGGGCAACAGATCCATGATTCTAGTTCCATCACTGAGAAGGAACCCAATCCTGGTGGTAGTGAGACAGAATGGAGAACCGGCAAACTCAAATCTTAATATCTCTATGAATCGTCTTACAAATTTCATCATTTGGAACATAAGGGATGGAAACAATAAAAATTTTAGAAGGTATTTCAGAGAAATGATAGACACTCAAAGGCCATGCATGGTAGCCTTGTTAGAGACTAGAATGGGAAACCACACTGAGTTGCTTAGTGATTTTGGGTTTACGAAGATGATAGAAGTGATAGCGGAAGGCCAAGCAGGAGGCATAGTGGTGATGTATAACCATGAGGTTGTGACTGTCCAGAACTTCGTTTGTAGGGATCAGGAAATCCATGCAACAATAGAGGTAATACATATTCGTAAGTCTTGGCTTTTTAGTACAATTTATGCAAGTACTGATATGGTTAATAGAAATGTGATGTGGAAAAATCTTGAAATATTAGTAGGGCTTATAAAGGGACTTGGATGATAGGAGGAGATTTTAACGATATTTTAGGCGCAAATAAAAATTTTGGTGGTAGGCCCATAAATGACAATAGAGCCAAGTATCTTTGGTCAAAAATTAACAATTACAAATTACTTGATCTTGGATTAAAGGATGTAAATATACTGGTATAATCATAGACATAAAGATAAGGATCTTATAATGGAAAGACTTGATAAAGTATTAGGAAATGAGGAATGGGTAAATCCATTCCCTAAAAGCTCGATAATACACCTTCCTAAGACTCATTCGGATCATAATCCTATCCTAATATAATTAATCCCTAAAAATAGAATACTTCACAAACAATCCTTTAGACTTGAGACTTGAGACTTTTTGATGTAAACATCCAGAATTTCAATCGTTAGTTAAAAATAATTGGTATAATTCTGACTACTTTAGTGCTAGCCAAAATTTTAAGACGAATTTAGGATTTGGAAGGAAAGAACCTTTGGTGATATAATGGGTAGGAAAAGAAAATTACTAGCACGACTTCAAGGCATTCAGAATTCCAGAAATTATGCCTATAGTAATTTCCTTCAAACCCTTGAAACTGATTTAAAAGGGGACTATAATGATTTTCTTAAGATTGAATAGGATTATTGGAAAATAAGATCTAGGGTAATGTGGTTTGATGAGGGAGATGCCAACACAAAGTTCTTTCACATTTTTGCCTCTAATAGAAAAAGGAGAAACAAGATTAATTTCTTTAAAGATGATGCAGGGAATTGGATCAATGAGCCTCAATTTGTTATGTCACATGTCCTTAGTTATTTCACAAATATATTCACCGCTTCACACTACAAAACAAACTAGATTAGTCCACTAAAAAACAACTCTACACGTTGTCTTTTAAACCTAAGTCCACTTGACAGTCCTTTGCTTGATATTGAAATTAAAAGGGCTATTTTTTCTTTTAAAACCTTTCAAAGCACTGGGTCCGGATGACCTTCACCCTTTCTTTTTTCAAAAATACTGAGAAATTATAGGCCCTTCAGTTATAAATTTATGTCATAACATTTTTGAAAATCAAGAAATCCCCAGAGACATCAACAGAACCTATCTTTGCTTAATTCCAAAAATTCCAAACGCAAATAACATTAGGAACTTCAGACCAATTGGCCTTTGCAATACCATTTACAAATTAATTACAAAAATCCTTGCAAATCGCCTTAAACCATTCCTTGAACAAATTATAAGTCTCTTTCAAGCAAGCTTCATGAAAAATAGAAGAGCTTCTGATAATGTTGTTATTATTCAGGAACTAGTTTCTAACTTAAAGAAATTAAAAGGAAAACAAAGGCACATGCTCCTTAAAATTGATTTGGAGAAATCTTTTGACCGATTAGAATGGTCTTTTGTCCATTACACTTTAAAATATTTCAACTTCCCTCCAAAATTCACGAAACTGTTATTAAATTGTATATCAACAAGTTCTATAGCAGTATTAGTTAATGGATCCATCACAACATTCTTCGAACCTAGCCGGGGAATCAGGCAAGGTGATCCTATATCACCTTATATCTTCATCCTTTGTTTAGAAATGCTATCAAGATACATAAACTATCAAGTTGATATTAGGAATTGGGATCCAATAACCATAGGGAGAAGAAGTCCAATTTTTTCCCACTTATTCTGTGCGGATGATCTTACCCTTATGGCTAAGGTCAATATGAAATCATGCCATGCCATTAAGAGAGAATTAGAATATATTTGTGACCTGTCAGAACAATGTATTAACACTACTAAATCCAAAATTCTCTTTTCAAACAATTGTCCCAAACTCTTATTAAGGATGTTACCAATAAGTAAGGTATTAAAAAAAGTGACTTCTTTGCACCTACCTGGGTTTCCCTATTTTAAACAAATACCCTAGACCAAAAGACTACCAATTCATAATTGATAAAATGAGAGTTAAGTTGGCAGTTTGGAAAATGAAATTCATCAATATAGCAGGAAGAACAACCCTATCCCAATCTTGATTGAACTCAATACCAAATCATTATCTGCAATGCACTTTACTCCCCACAAAGGTTCTAAATAAAATTGATAAAGTCCAAAGAGATTTTATATGGGGAACTACCAATGAAAGAAAAAAAACCATCTCATTAAATAGTCTACTATTTGCCAACCCAAAATCAATGGAGGTCTTGGACTCCACAGTGCAAAGGCTAAGAATTTACACACTTGCTAGCATAGTATGGTGAATCCTTACTAATGCTACTATACCCTGGGCTAAGCTAATTATCACCCCATATACAAATAGTAATGCCAAAAACAAAAATTCTTTCATCAGGAAAAGAATTTAAAAGGGATGGGATTTATGTTCCAAAGGTATTATTTGGTCACCTCATCTCCATTCCAACATGAACATTTGGGAAACCTATTGGATTCTGAATTTAGGAAACCTTAAGAAAACAATAGAAGGCCCTCTCTTGAATACGGATTGTTCAATTTGATGGAAAAAATTGGAACTTTAATAAAATATCCCTCAACATTCCCAATGACACCAAGGAAAGCATATCCTAGGTAAAAATTCGTCTAAAAGGACCAACTAGTGACATTCCAATATGGTCTCTAACTACAAAAGGAATTTTCACGACCAAAACTTGCTACAGTCTAATGGATCCTCCAACGAATACCCGAATAGATTTCAAATGGATTTGGGATCTAACCTGTCCAAATAAAATCAAATTTTTTCTATGGCAATGTTTCCATAACAAGATACCATGTAAAGAATACCTAGCAAAAATTGATTTAAACATTGACCCAATTTGCCCTATATGCAAATGTAAGGAAGAAGAATCCATAACCCACATTTTCTTTAACTGCAAAGCCACTAAAACTTTTTGGGACAGTCTTGGATGGTAAAATTTCTATAAAGATCAAGGTGAGCACTGGCTTATTCAACTGAAAGCTTTTGACTACCCAATAAGAAACAACTTTATAAATTGGAACTCTTTTTTTCCTTTTGCTATCTGGTACATTTGGTTAAATAGAAATAACAACAATCAAAATTTGATGGAAAAAATTGAAACTTTAATAAAATATCGCTCAACATTCTCAATGACACCAAGGAAAGCATCTCCAAGGTAAAAATTCGTCTAAAAGGACCAACTAGTGACATTCCAATATGGTCTCTAACTACAAAAGGAATTTTCACGACCAAAACTTGCTACAATCTAATGGATCCTCTAACGAATACCCGAATAGATTTCAAATGGATTTGGGATCTAACCTGTCCAAATAAAATCAAATTTTTTCTATGGCAATGTTTCCATAACAAGATACCATGTAGAGAATACCTAGCAAAAAGTGATTTAAACATTGACCCAATTTGCCCTATATGCAAATGTAAGGAAGAAGAATCCATAACCCACATTTTCTTTAACTGCAAAGCCACTAAACCTTTTTGGGACAGTCTTGGGTGGTAAAATTTCTATAAAGATCAAGGTAAGCACTGGCTTATTCAACTGAAAGCTTTTGACTACCCAATAAGAAAATACTTTATAAATTGGAACTCCTTTTTTCCTTTTGCTATCTGGTACATTTGGTTAAATAGAAATAACAACAATCAAAACAATACGGGAAATCCTATTATTAGTGACCATATTATTGCAAGAGCTACTGAATTCAAACTTCTCACTGAAAAAAGTATACACACTCCTTCAAAAATTCCCATCAACATTAGATGGAACAAACCACCAAAAGGATGGTTTAAACTAAACATAGATGCTAGCTTCGACAGTAACAAAGAAAAATATGGACTGGGAGGTGTATTCAGGAATGCTAATGGACATTGGGTAGTTGGCTTTGCAAAATCATCTCATGCTCGTGGATCATTACAAGCAGAAATCAAGGCACTGCTTGAGGGATTTAAAACAGCACAGAATTGGGGAATGTTCCCTCTTGAAATAGAGACAGACTCCACGGAGGTGATCCAGTCAATCCAACAAGGCAATAAATTATATGATAACATTGTTAATAAATGCAGGTTGTCAATGCACCAATAGAAGGAGATAATCCTCCAGCACACGTTCAGGCAAGGGAATATCGTAGCTCATCAAATGGCAAAGAACGTTGTTGATCTAACGAAGGGGAAGAAAACTTTTGTTGAACCACCATCTTATGTAAAATGTTTTGTGAAAAGTGAACTGGTAGAATAATCTATTTTTGTGAAATTTCTATCCTATGATGCTTGCAAAACCTTAGTAAGCTTAGGCAATCAAATTATGCTTAGTGACACCAACTATTTGTAGCGAACGTTACTTAGCTATTAATATATATATATATTTATATATATATATATAAATAAATATATTTCTTGTTTGCTAAAAAGAAAACCTTTAATAATTTTGCATATCATATCCGTAAAATATCCGCTCTATCCAAAGAAAAGAACCATAAATGGTGGTGGCGGGCAACGTCACTCTGTAAACACAGTCCCTTCTTCTTCAGCAGCCTCGAATCCTTTATTTCCCCCGTTTTCTTCGAATTTTTCTGGAATAAAAACAACTTCTCTTTCCCCTTATTCTCCTCTATAGAATCCACCTGAGGTATGTTAAGAATTGATATTTTTTTTTTTCTTCCCCAACTTATGATTTTGATTTTGAATTTTACTTCTGTAAGTTTTGTTTTCAATGTCATCAGGTCAATGTTGCAAGCAGTATCTGTCCCAAAAAGTTGCAGTATATCATATTCTTGTTATCAAAGGCCTTTAGTTCCCACAAGGCTTAGAGTTTCAGCTTCACTCCCAGAGCCTAATGGGGTTAAGGTTGAGTACACTCCTTGGTTAATTGTTGGATTAGGAAATCCCGGTAACAAGTATCATGGGACTCGCCACAATGTAATTTTTTTTTTCCAAAGTTCAATTTTCGACTGTGTTCTTTAAAGAATGCATTTTTTCACTATGGGGTTTTGTCAATTAGGTTGGTTTTGAAATGATTGATCGAGTTTCTCAAGAGGAAGGCATCTTATTAAACACAATACAGTCCAAGGCTTTAATAGGAATAGGTGATTATTCTATTTCTACTTGTCTTAATTAGTGTTTCCCCTACCATTTCCAATTATGTGTTCGGTACAGGTTCTATAGGGGAGGTACCTGTGCTATTGGCAAAGCCTCAGTCCTACATGAATTTCAGTGGAGAATCGGTATGTATTTCAGTAGCCAGCCTCCATCTGCAATGTATTAACCCCTGCATAGGGTAATTGGTTCTGTATTTTCTTAATTCAATCTGATGCATATCACTGGGAAACTATAACTGATATCCATGCATCAGAGTTGACATGTCCTGTTTGAATAGCCACTCTTTTTCTTATTTTGGACCAAAATTCACACTCTTTAGCCTCTATTATGCTAGCAAATGTTGTGCCTAAATGCAGTAGTGATCTGGAATATACTATGAATTCCAACATATTTTCCAATTCTCAATTTACTGAACTTTGTCAGACTTGCTGGTACTTTGAAGTATTGGCCTTAGAATGGAAAAGAAAGCTACTCTGCTAAATATTATTCTATAACTAGCTCAAAGGCAGGGATTCTAGAGCAACTGAGTCCTGCTTTCTCTTTGATTTTTTAATTTCTTTTGCTGTGTCTTATCTCACATGTATAACTGACTGGAGTGCGGCCAAGGTTTGCTTATGCTGTCAATTCCTTTCCGCACTTATTTTAGAACTTTTGGGACTTTAGTTTGTCTTGTTGTGAGTTAGTTATTTGGATGACAGAACAAGGTTGAATATGGTCATTTCATTTTCCAAACCATGTTCCATCTCCCAAAAAAAAAGAAAAAAAACAAGTTGAAAACGTGAACGAGAGAAATAATGTTGCTGATGGATCATTATAATCTCATGTATGGTATGTGATATTATAGACGTTATGATAAAAGATTTCTGGTTGTTACTTAGTTTGACCTCTGAAAGTCGCTCCCGATGTTTTTTCCTTCAGTTTTTTCTTCTTCTTTCCCTTTTAGTTCTCATATTACGGATGCAGTTTTCAAAAAGTTTGTATCTTGTATGGTTCCCTCTTCTTATGAACAATACTCATAAAGCAATTTTATTTGCTTTCTTTATTCCCTTGCTTTTTTTGTTTGTTTCTTGACTGTTGAGTGACTGTCCTTTTGTTTTCCTGAATGGGTGGGAGTGGTGGGGCTTATATCCCTCTTTGGTAAATATGGGCCTAGTCCAACCTTACATTTTTTTGTATCTTACTAGGTCGGACCGCTTGCTGCATATTATCAGGTGCCACTGCGTCACATCCTTCTGGTATGATTTCTGCTACTAAAATTATGATATTGTTGTAGAAGATAATACTTTCTTCCCCATTTGAGAGTTGAGGGTGAATGTCACAGTGTATGTGTGATTCAAAATATGTATTTCCATCATTTAAAGTACATTTTCGTGCTCATCCTTGTAGGTTTATGATGAGATGAGTTTACCAAATGGTGTTCTGAGGCTTCAGCCTAAAGGAGGACATGGCCACCATAATGGGTATTGACTTTTAGTAGTCAAATCTAATGACACTGGCTTAAGATATGCTGTACTATGTGTAATATTAGCAGATTGATACTGTCTAATGCTTAAGTACTCATATTCAGTTACAGAAAAATCATGTTTTATCAACTGATTGTTCATTTTGCAGGGTGAAAAGTGTAATGGAGCATTTGGATGGTCGCCGGGAATTTCCACGATTTTGTATAGGTTTGTCCTGAGTGCTAATCGTTTGTTGTGAAACCATACTGGCATATTTACCAATAGAATGCATGTTGTTATACTAATAAAAATTGCTTCTATAAATCCCAAGCTCAAAAGCATGTATTCCATGTATGTATGTATGTAGGCATTGGAAATCCACCTGGAACTATGGACATGAAGGCATACCTTTTACAGAAATTCAGTGATACAGAGCGGAAACAGGTATTGAACTTCTTGATACTTGTCAAAGGACTATTTATCTGATTTCATCCTGAAATGCATTCCAATGAAGTGGTCAAGTAGTCCGTTAAAATTCATTATCATACATGATCCCCTTATATTCCTTTTTGTTCTGCAAAATGTAGGTCTCTTCTTGTAAAATACACGTCAGAATAAGGTGGTGTTAGGTTTAGCTAAATGTTTTTTTTCCTTATGTGTATGCATAATTTTAGCGGAGGGTCTACTGGAAGTAAGGTCTGCGTACATACTACCCTCCCCAAACCCCACTTGTGGGAATACATTTGGTAGGTGGTGGTTGTTGTTGTTGTTGTTGTATGTGCATGCATATGAAGAATTGTGAGGAACTGTCAGTTGGTTTCTCCCTTTGTTACGTCTGCCACTTTCCCTACTTATCCATGAGAAAAAATTAAGAATAAAAATGTGAGATCATGTTGTTCAATAATGGCTTTCATGTTTCTCTTGTTTTACATGAGCAGGTGGACGCAGCACTTGATCAAGGAGTTGAGGCTGTCAGGACAGTAGTATTGGAAGGCTTCGGCAGTAGAATCTCACGATTTAATATAGGCCAGAAATACAAGTATCACAAAGTTTGATGAAGTGAATCTACAATGAATGTATGAAAGATCACAAGAGTTGCGCGATAACTTTAGCTAGTTGAGCGTTGCACTGGGAGTCCACTTAGAAAGTTTTGGACTCTGTGTAATGCGTATAGTTTAATGTTAGCCTGCAGCATTTGTAAACACTTCTAGAGTAATCAAATTAAAATCTCTTTCCACAAAACCTTGAAGTTGCTAAGAACCCAGAGCTTGTGGTCGTGTCACAGCACAGGTGAAGCAGGTTCCTGATCTAGCCACAAAAAAAGGTGCACAAAAATCTTCAGAATTCCTGTGTTGTGTATGTATGCTGTATAAAGCTAGACCCATGTGTTCTCGACTTTCCTCGTATATCTCAAGGTGGGGGAGTGTCACACTTATTTCCAGTTCATTGATAGAAATTAGAATGTGCAGCAGGGGATTTCAGTTCTGAAGAGTTAGTTGCCAGTTGCTACTTTTTTTTTTTTTTTTTTATAGAAGGCCACCATCGAGATGTAGGGATTGAGGCATGACCCCTTACCTGTATATTATCAAAAGCCAAAAAGTGAATACATGGAGGAGAGGGACATAGTGTCTTATCTCCTTTGGATCATAGTCCGAGTTAGGCCTATTTAGGGATCTATTAATTACACAAAAGATCCTATGAGGAGGGGTACATGAGTGGTGATTACAAAGAATTTGTGAGGGATTAATTCCCGTTCCACAAAGGTAGAGGATGTACAAAAATACAGGGCTAATTACATACATAATCACCATTAGAGTTTGAACCATCCCTCCTAAATCTAATTCTAAAACATGGAAGTTGTGCTCTATCCATTCGATAAGCTCCCCTTGCTTCAGAAAGAATGAGCTGTTTGAGTCATGTACTTAATGTCGTCCGTAAGCTCCCAGGAAGGTTTATAAACTCCCTTCATCATATTAACAGCCGTAAGAGAGTCCATCTCTAAGGTGCAATTGGTAATATTGTTTTGCATGCACCAATTAAGAGTATACAATGCTGCCTGAACTCCTGTTCGGTTGTTAGTGCAGAAATGAAGACCTTTGGCAAATGCCACGATCAAATCTCCATTTCTGTTCCTAACCACCCCTCAAATTCCTGCAGTTCTCTTTATAATGTTACTGCTTCCATCGGTGTTTATTTTATTGTCAGTTGCTATTATTGTGGAAGATTTGCAGTTGACATTTTAATTAGCATTAGAGGGAAAAGTATCAGTTATTGCAATTTGAATTTCATTTTCAGTTGTACAATCTATATCTATAGACAAGCAGTTGGATTATGTGTGTATTGCATTTATTTTTTCTGTTTCTTTACTCTTGACTAGTTTCTTGAGATCTTCCGCCATCTCCTGGTCTTGTTCTATCTAATTCTCCAACTGAACTCAGTTGTGATCAACTTATAATTTCTTGATCTACTTCGTTCATTAAATATTATATATATTCTATTTTTTAAATTCAAAAAAATATGTATGTACATAAAACTGAACAGTAAACTATAAGCTAACACTGCTTATACAAAATCGATGCTGCTCACAACCCCTTTTCTTTTCGGGAAAAGGGATCCCCAATACTGGTGGCAGCAAGGAGGAAATGGTCTTCTGTGACCAATTATAATTTTGAATAGAAAAAAAATAATATAATGAAGATTTTATTTATTAATTTTGTATAGTATTATTTTTAATAATTTTTTTAATAAAAAGAATAATATAATTAAAGTAACAATTGTAATAGACACAATCCAATCTCACGTCACACAAAAGGGAATCTGATAAATTTGGTTTATCCAAGTGTGATGATGAGAAATAGCCGTCCCATTTTGCAAAATTCCTATGAGAAGAAAATATCCTTATTTACCAAACGGCACTATATTGTATGAAATTTAAAAATAGCCAGATTTTACTATCGGTCATTCAAAAATAATCACAGTTGCAAAAGTAATCGAAATTTAGTCACTTTTTTCATGTAAAGATAAATTTGAATGAAAACACCGTTCAAAATCCAGCATAAGTATACTGGAACTCCAGTATAAGTATACTGAAAATTATACTGGAGTTCCAGCAAAGCATACCAGTCCAGCATAATATGCTGGAAGTTTATACACAGGTGCTCGAATCTCCAGTATATTATGTTGGACCGGCTCTGTTGCAGCAAAATAGTGACTATTTTTTAATGACTTGGCAAACACTAGCTGTTTTTGAATGACCAGTCCGAAAACTAACTGGCCCGTTCTATTTTAACCAATATATTGTTATTTTCCTCATCATTTCGCCCCATGCTAATTTCACATCCTTTGATTCATAGAATTCCATAAACAGGGAAACTTACGCAAATGTCCCAAACAAGTCTCAACTTACCAACCTCTAGCCATTAGTCATAGATTTATCAAAATTAGTCAAGCACATGTACAAACTGAAACACCAAATAAATAAAGTTCTTTCTCTCAAAGAATCACATGCAAAAATCTCTTTCCATGTTTTTAAGCGTGATTAGCAACATTAGATGCAAAATCGAAAGGAAATTTCATGGATGAGGTAGCAAATAAGGTGATGAAATACAAAAAAAAAATTAATACAATATTCCAAAAATCTAAGCAAAAAAGGAACTTTTTCAATGGGTATAATTGAAATTCATTGAAAACATATAGATAAGTCAATATACAAAATTTGAGAAAGATTGGAGGTGATTTGGACCGGTTTTGTATCAAAATTCATAATTAAATCGAGTTCAAAAAATTCTTCTGCGACACATGTATCAAACATGTATCACGCATGTATCTCACACAGGTATACATGTGATACACAATTGATACACAATGTGATACACGTATCATTTTTTTATGTTCAGTTTTTACTTCGAATATTCAATTCAAACCACCTCAAACCTTCACCAAATCATCTCAAAACTGAGATTCAAGCTCCTTAAAATGTATCCAATCTATTCTAATAACATTCACTCAAAAGAAAATAAAAATTTGATATTTTTTGCTACAAATAGCTAATTAGCTAATATTAGTAATATTTGGCTAATATTAATAATATTTAAGAATTGAGAGTTTTTGTAATGAGCTACTTATAAATAAACATAGCCGGTAATTTCCCCGAAATATGCTTTAGCGCTCCCAAAACACAGGTGCCCTAAAAAATCTTTGGGTTTAGTTAAACTTCGGACCCACCTTTTTCAATACGAACGTTAGAAAGCAAAAGGGGGAGAAAAAGCTAAAACACAGCAAAGTGGCTTCTTTTATTAGACCGTTGGAACCTCAAAAATCTTTTGAAAAAACAACAAAATTCTCATCAAATCCAAGAACTCCTCTTAAACTCCAAACACAAAACTCCAATAACCATTCACTCCTCATTCATGGCAGGGACCAGTGAATCTCTGCTTCAAACTCAAACCCTTAATTCTCTTTACACTGCACTTGACCCGAAATCCCTTCTTCTCTCACAGTTTTCAAATTCCGATCAACCCCAATTCCTTCAACTTACCGCTGACGGTTTTCTCATGGAAAGAGGGCCTCGTTACAAAGCGTATGCTGATCTTAGAGAGAAAAAGTTAAGAATAAAACAATCAATCCCTGAAGAAGAAGAAGAAGATTCCATCAATGATGTGTTTGTTCTAACCCCGCCAAAGAAACAAGTCAAATTTCAAGGGAATTTTGTAACCCCACCAAAAAGGACAAAAGGGTCATCTATTTTGACCCAATCAGTACCTGATTTTTCATCAGCATTGAGAAAGGAAAATAGAAAGCCACCTACTATGTTACCAACTTTGAAGGAGAAATCAGCAACTCCACCACCAGCTGGTTCAAAAAGTAGGAAATTTTATGGGGTTGTTGGGAATATTGGAGGTAGCAAATCGGTGAATTCAGGGGATAAGAGAAATGGGGGTTTGATTACCAGGAAAAGTTATGCAAATGTTGAGGAACTGAAGGGATTAGCTTCTGTTGCAAGAAGTGCTATTAATGGGGAAAACAGAGTTGGAAGAAATAGCAGTAGAATTGCTGGCAAGACTATTCTTGGATATAGACAATTATAAGTCACAAAAATTTGAAAAAAAGGGAAGCAGTTGAGTTCTTTTTTCTTAGGGGGTTTTTCATTCTTTGATTTTTACATTTGGTTTGCTTTGAAAGATTGGTTTTTTGGTTTACTTTTTGCTTTTATAGAAGGATTGATTGATTTTTCAATATTTGGCTTGGAGTTGTATAGAGCAATGGTGTTTGAATGAAATCGGAGTGAGGTCTTTGCTTATGTGGATTCTTTGGTGTAACATTTGAATATCTTAATAATAATGATATTTTTGCAGTGTTCAATCTATGGTGGTCAATTTATTGTGTTTCCAGCCCCACCCAGAAAATTAAGGGGCAAAAATCCATTAAGATGCATATTTCCACAGTTCGTATACTAACTTTGAAGGCCAAACATAAGAGGCTTAATAATGGACTTGCTTTCAAATTATTCTTAAATGCTGTTTTTAATAAGTTTTGTAATCATTTCTCATTTTTGGCCTGTCCTCCTGGTGCAAAAAGCAAGTATAATAAATAGTACAATCAGATGCAGAATCTATTGATTTGTACAAAATTGAAATTATTGAAGCCAGAGTTATCACATGATAGGCTACTACAAACTCTCAGAAACAAGAGGAGCTACTACTAACAATTCCATCTGAATTTAGCTAGAACAGTAGAGGTCTAAAACAACTTCATCTACTAATACTTGGAGAATATGCCTATCAACTTCAGTGCCACACTCAAATGCTTCAATCTCGAAATCTATCCATTTACCCAAAGAATGGCTCATATCCCATTCTATTAACTCGTCGGGGATCAAACCAACAAATTCTGTCCACATTTTGACCTCTTCAATAACGTCAGCAATCATAATCTCTTTAGTCATACTTGATGTTTGTTTGGTCCATGTTCTGAAACCGGAATTAGAGTATCGACCAAATGTCGTGTCTAGGTACTCTATTACACAATCGAAGGCAAATCCTTTAAGCTGATTCATCTGCTTTGGGTCGTTACAGCCGAGCAACTGACCAAAAGTCATCCAGAGAAGACTTGAGAGCATATCAAGTTCATTGATGAGAAAATGGCTCACAGAAAACCCATCGTCAACAAGTGGAGTAGTTCCAAAACTAAGTTCAGCATTCAAAATGACCTCTTTTGAGTGACTGAGTTTGCTTCCTTTTAACTGATCAATCTTGCTTAGCACTCCAGAAATGTTGCTAACATGGTCTGTGATCAGTGCTCTGCAACTCCTCCTGCTGAATAATGAGGTTGCGCAATCCGAAAGATCTCTATCAGTTTCTGGAAAGAGTTGTTCATCATACATAGAGTCCACAGATTCAGCAAGCAATTTGTCCTCTGGGGGTAAACAAGCACATATATTAGAAGCATGCATGAATGAAATACAATTTCAGAGGTGTCTTTTTTTTTTAAAGAGAAAGAAAGAAAGAAAGAAAGTTTGCAAATAGTAAACTTTGAACGAGGGACCATACTTGAGCTACTATTGGGACTGCTGGAGAGACAGCTGTCATTTGAAAAGCTAGCTTCAAGAACACATCCTGGACTAGGGTGATCAATATCAAGTGAATTCCCAACTAAATTGGTTGCCGAATCTAGTGTGGCCTGAGCAGAATTTCAAAAGCAATAATAAGATTCAGACTAATAAGAATAGGATGAAAACTGAAGCAAGCGCATTTTTAAATTTTTGTGTACTTGAAAAGCAACTAAAGAAGTGATAACGGTGGATGATGAATAGTGAATAAACCATTAGCATCCTGAAATGCTATTTCCTGATTACTATTAGTACAGTTCCACGGTTGCCTGTGCTTTGCATTTATTAAGAAGCCAAAAGCAGTTGAATAGTGTGTGTAGAATGTGCACTTCTCATTTCTAATGGAAAACAAGAGAATGCATGGGAAGAAAAATGTTTCTATGCAACTAATCAGGGAAAGCTGAAGTATACATCTGATCCATCAAATGGTACTAAATCAGCAAGATTGTGGTTCTTTGTATGCATAAGCGCCATGATTGTACTCATTTGGTACATTCAATCAGCAAGCATTAATGCTACCAAGTACTCTCATAAGCAATGAACAGTTCAACCCACTCAGCTAAAGTCAAATTAACCAGATTAATCAATCATGAAATTTAGCATGAAGTTACCAGTATGAAAGACTATGCTCCATCTAACTGCAGAGTATTACTAAGCTTTGCTTGATTTAGTCCTTCTAAATTGTTATCTAACTATTGTCTTGTTCTGTGTGCTCTAGTTCGATATTATGAACCAAACAGAAGTGTTCTTCTTTAATAGGATGTACTCTATAAGTAATATTGACTGCACCAGCACCAAGCATTGGTATAGTATAATATAATCACACAAAGGAAGAAAACTAGTTTCATCAAATGTATGATCAATTATCCACAAGTCCAAAGCTGTTTACCCTCTTAAGAACGGTAGGTACTTATGTCGCTCCAGCTAAAAAAGAAAATATTTCATAAGAGATCATTCAGTATTTCATTCATTGCAACTTCAGGTAGTTAACATTAAAGCAATGCTAACCTGGAAATTCATGCAAGTATTTCTAGAAGACACACCACCATAATCACACGAATCTTCTTCTCTGCTAGGTCTAAGAGGTAAACTATCCAGATGAAATTGTCTCTCTGCATTCAGTGCAGTAATTAGCTCCTGAAGGATCATAGCAGTGCTTTTTCTACCCCCTTCTGCGAACTCTTCTTCACTAGTCAATTCCTTTAGCTTTTGCTCCAGAAGTGCTCCTAAAATGTCACCTTTTAAAGGAAAGGGTTTCTGCAAGCAAGTTGCTTCATCATTTCCTTTAAAGAGGGATCTTCCTGGAGTAGCACCAAAACTTGAGCCATTCTGCGACTTCCTTTTTGTGGCTTCTGCATGAACGTCAGCCTTCTGATTCATTGCAGATTTAAATGTAAATGAAACAACATTACGTCCCTCAGAATTATGATTGATTGCGCTACTCTCTCGCAAACATGGTAACTTCGGTTTAGTGGAATGCCTATCACCAGAACTAATAGGAAAAACATCTTTTCTACTTGTTTTGTCAGAGTAGGGACTCGATTCTCTGCCAGAATTTGCATTTCCATAAATCGAAGTTTCACCTTGTCTGGAAACATTCATCAATCTCTTCTTCCGCACCGGAGAGAGGGAATCACTTCTCCTTGAATAAGGTTTTCTTTCAGTTTCAAACTTGCAGCCGTCGGCTGTGGCTGGCATCCTCAATCGGGTAGTAGATGCACCTAACTTTCTGTTCTGTGGGACAAAACTTTTAGTATCATTCATAGATTCTGTAGCTGCCAAAACTTTGTTGCTCTGCAGACTACTTGGTTTAGACTTCATAAGACCTCTCTCTCTATTCTGAGATGTTTGATTTTGCTTCCGAGTCTTATGCACATGAGTGACACATGATACATCCTTCTTCACATTGCCCCCTTGGTGGGTGCCGTGCATCCCTATTTGACTTCTGCTAATAGTTCTCTTGCCCAATATGAGTTCTGCACAGTATGATACATCATCTAATTCTGAAGTGGCATCTGAGGACGAACCCTCAGAAACTCTCTCGTGTTGATCCCTGCTGCCGAAAACGGGCAACCTTGGCATATTTCGTCCTGGACCTTCACAAGAAGGTTCAGAGTAACTACAAACAGGTGACGAAACATTCGGCGTACCATTCTTACTATGAAGCAAATAACCACAATTTTTACATGAAGGCACTGATGTACCCTTCAAAGTCTTTGAATCCACATAAGAATTAGAGCCTTCCACCAAATGGTGTGTTGCTACATCTGCTTCGCCTTCCAAGGGAGAAAAATATTTAGGATAAGTGAGAGCACATTTCGCCCGACTCTTTTGCAACCCCGGCTCCAAAATCCTACTTGCAGCCCCAATCAACCTAGATGCATTTCTACCAGAGACATTTCTAGGACTTTTTACAGGAGAAACCAATTTAGGCTGATGCTTTCTTGGCCTTGACAATACAGTCTTCAACTGCAATGCTTCAGCACTAAATCTACTGACCGGGCGTCTTTCGCTCAGCCCTATCTTCTGAAGCTTTTGAGGCCTCAATTCGCGCTTAATTTCAGCCTTCTCAATATTCATATCTTCTCTATCAGATCCGCCAGGTCGAGCACCAAGTTTCTCTGCCATATTGCTCCCAATTTCAGAAGATGAAGCCTTTTTGGGGTTACCACATTGTCCTGTAGGCATTGATTCCAAACCCATGAGCCTAGCAACCAAACTTGGAGCTTTCATTTCACGCTTGCTTTCACATTTGCTCATCCCATTGTTTTTCGCATTTGGAAAACCTCCACTGTTCTCATTTGCTATCTACATTGTTCATACAAGAACCAAAAAAACAACAAAAATATAAACATTCTTGTCAGGCCTTACAACTAAGTCTACAAAAAGCAAAGCTAAATGTGGTAATAAATAATAGTTCATGAAATGAGTACCAAACGATGCTTTGATTGCTTCTCATCCCCTCCAAACTTCTTTGAAGCTTGTTTCAAGCGAGCTATAAAAATGCAACACAAACAAAGAAAAAATTATATCTACAGAATAACCCTCAAGAAAATAACCATTTTGCTTTAAAATGAGGGGAAAGTAGTAGCTAACCTGGTGAGAGCAGTTTCTTTGGAAACAGCTTCTTTTTGGCAAATCTACGGTTCCAATCAAAGAGCTGAAAGAAAATGCCCACACAACCCCCAGGCCTTTGAGGTTTTTTCTCAGTAATGGCCAAAGATGATGCTGTTATTGCTACACTATCATTCATTTCTCTAGCTGATTATCCCACAAAATCCTCTCTTGAATTTCTTTCACCTTTTCTCACTCTTTGCACACACACTGTGCTGAATGTGATTTACCTATGGCTTCCCAATAAGATTCTATCAAAACATTATCTACATATTAATGGAAATAACCCTACTGGTCCCTCTGCTGCCCCCCACATCACTCACCCTCCTTTACTCACACACAAAAAAAAAAGGAAAAGAAAAAACCTCACATATTCATGCAAGAAACAAAGCAAAAACCTAACAAAAATATCAGAAACAAGTAAATAGCAATGAACAGTAATACCCTGAACAGTGTTAAATGATAACCAACTTTTCACAAGAAACCACTCTAAAACAAAGAAACATAGAACAAGAAAATACAAACAGTAATACCCAGAATGACTTTTACTTTCACGCAATGAGCTACTTTTCAAGATAACAGCTAGAACTGACTATGAGACACTCTGGGAAGATAAAAAAGGTAAGAAAGACTGAATCTTGGATTACAGATTCTTTTTTCATTTTTTTTTTTGGTTGGGTTGGCAGTCAAAAAAGTAGAATCATATTCTATACTAGAGCACATGCTGAATCACGCAACCATAGAATAAAAATCTTTTCTTTAGCCGATTGAGGAACCCCAGAAAGTGAAACCTTCTGTTCTTCTGCTAGGAGCTGAATAAAGCTGTGGTGGTGAAAACGGCTCTTCTACACTTTTTCACAGTGAAGAGCAGAGTATGAAGGGAAATGGGACAAAGGTTTGATGCGTAGGATAAGAAGGAATGGGACAAACTGGGGTAGGATTGGTCAACATGCAACATCTTCGTTCAATGTTTGGTATAAGGAAAATACATAGGCCTACACGGTCTTCAGTATTTTGTTTATTTTAAATTGTGAAAAATTACCTTTTTTAATAAAATCTTAAAAGTTGCTACATGAACCCCGTGAATAGTTGTTTGTGTAAAGACTCTTGAAAAGACTTTCTCCCATATCTGATGTTCGTTTCAGTTTTATACTATACTTATAATTATTTGGTGTTCCTTTTTCCCATATGTGATTTTCATGTCAGTTTTAATAGCCTTTTACAACAAATTTCTTCTAAAATTAGTTTATTTTGAAAAGTATTTTTTTTTTAAATTACTTTTTCTAAAAATATTTTTGTGAAAAATAATTTGTATTTGGTTAATTAATTTAAAATATATTTTTAAACAATAATTAGTGTTTGGTCAAGTTTTTAAAAAGTATTTTTAAATATATCTTTTTCGAAATTGCTTTTGAAGACAAACCATTTTTGTTGCTTCTTTAAAATTGCTTCTAATTCTACTCAAAAATACTGTTTTTTTCTTCGAAAAGCTTGGTCAAACAACTTTGAGAGAAACTTGGCAAAACAAGCTATTGTAAGTATATTTTTTACAAAAATACTTTTTAAGAAAGTATTTTATTTTTTTTCTGCTTCTCAAAAAATATATCTACTTCTACTTAAAAATATATTTTTTTCCTTATAAAAGCTTACTCAAACATCTTAACTTTAAAAAAGACAGGCACTTTTGACAAAAAAATACTTTTGTCCAAAAAAATTTGATTAAACCAGTTATTTGTCAAGTACTATAAAAGAGATTATTATCAGCTTTTAATATTTAAAAAAATCACCAGAATGCTAAGCGTATATCCCAATTCCTACATAGCTTCTTAGGGGTGTGCATAATTTGGCAAATATTAAATTATCGTATTGAAATAGAAAATTTTGGTATTTGATATTTTAGTGTTCGATTTAAATTTAGAAAAAAATGATATTAGGTATGATATTAGTATTTTAAAATGAAATATTGAGATATCAATACCGTACCGAAATATATATTATATTTACACAACACACATTTTATTAGTTATAACTTAAATATAATAAATCTAAAATTTTACTTTTCTTTATTCTCTATCTTCATCAATTAACTCCAAGCAAGTAACAAAAAATTTGTCTAAGTTTTCACTCTCTTTGTTGTATTTAATGATTTTGGACATAATTTTTGTCGACAAACGTTTTCAATTTTATACTTTTGAGTAATTTAATTAATAATATTATCGTCTATGACTCTATACAATAGTTAGTATTCACACCGAATACATCGAAGTTATCGAACCAAATAAATCGAAACCGAAAGAAGTGAAAAATCGAATCATGCCGAATTTAATCAGATACGGTATATTGGTATAATATTATACAAAACCAAATACTAAATCAAAATATCTAAATACCATACCGATCGTCGAACACCCTATTAAGCTTCTTGTATATATATATCGACTGTTTATATAGTAAACCAAATAATGCTGAAAAACTTTACATTTCAAGTTAAATATTTTTCATGGGAAACAGTCGAAGCCTATTACATTTGTTCAGTTTGTAAATATTGAAGAAAAAACTGAACTTCGGATATTGGAAGATTCTTCTTATCTCATTACCGTCAAGCATATATTTTCCTTTTTTTTTTTTTGGTTCTTTTTCATGAGTACAGCACCGTCGAGTCTACGTCTGTCTGCTATACAGTTGTGTCGTGACATGGAGGTTGGAGCGTAGAATTTGAATATATATACAACCTCATCTTACGCGCTAAATAAACTGTGTAACACACTCTCCTTTGTATCTCCAAGGTGAGGACCACATGGTAGTTCAATGTAGCGAGTGTAGTTGTAGTTGGTACTCGAGAGTTGGTGAATAAACTGACCTAGGGTAAATTACCGACACGTGAATATTCAAGTACCGGCATGATTTACCGGACCAAGGTTATTGCTTCTCGTTCTACAATGTTGTTGTCCAATATCCTATTTATGACCAACTAACTAAAGTCGTAGGTTAATGAAAATCACCTTTTAACTAGTACTAGTATGATTAGATACCCACTAAATGTTTGTTTCTATTAATATCGACACTACATTAAGTAACTACTCCTCTTCCAATTTAACTGAATCTATTTTCTTTTTTGTCTTTTTCAAAATAATGGTTTATTTTTAAATATGAAACTAATTTAGGTTAAACTTATAATTTTATCCTTAATGAAAAAATTTTAAAACTATATAAATATTCTGAGCCCTTTATTGGGGAAGTGTACGGTTAGCCACTATTTAGAAATGTCTTTACTTTTTAACCATTGTTTAAAATGTATTTACCTTTTAGCCAGTGCTTAATAATCTTTTACTCATCCGGACGAAAATACCCTTGTGTTAGACATGGGTGTTGTGTAAATATTAAGGACATGACGTCCTTAACTTCTTGAATGTTGTGTAAATATTAAGGACATGGTGTCCTTAACCTCATGAATGTTGTGTAAATATTAAGGACAAAAGTGTCGTGTATTTGCATTTTCCGTTATTAAACTTTAGTATATCATGTCTTTAACTTCATATGTACAGTGTAAATGTTAAGGACATGGCGTCCTTAAACCTCATGTGTGCAGTGTAAATGTTAATAAAGTCCTTAACTTGTATTTGCACCTTTTGTTATTAAACTTTAGGACCTCGTGTCTTTAACTTCATATGTACAGTGTAAATGTTAAGGACATGGTATCCTTAACTTCATGTGTGCAGTGTAATTTTAAGGACATAGTGCCCTTAACTGTATGAGTGTTAGTAATTATTAAGGACATAGTGTCCTTAACTTCATGAATGCTATATAAATATTAAGGACAAAGTGTCATGTATTTGCAACTTCCGTTGTTAAACTTTAGGACAACATGTCCTTAACTTCATATGGGTAGTGTACATGTTAAGGACATGGCAACCTTAACTTCATGTGTGCAGTGTAAATATTAAGGACACCATATCCTTAATATTTACACAACACTCGTGAAGAAAGGATGAAAACGTCTTTTCATATTAATTTAATAGAGTATTGGCTATGTTTGCTCAACATTAAAAATACAGAATAAAAAGTATTAAAAATTGCATAGGGTACACTTTTTAAAGTGGTATTTACTTTTTATTCAACATTTTTAATGCTTAGCAATATTAGCCACTAGTCTATTAAAATTAATATGAAAAGTCTATGTTACCCTTTCTTCTATCTCTTTTCCTTCCCAATCCCTCTATCAAATTCGGGTATACCAGTAATGGAGATAACGCCTAGCTTGTGCTGACAATTATCAAATTTTTCCGACTCTCAATCAAATCAAAAAGTCTTGTTCCTGTGAAGTTCACTGCCCTTTCTTTTTCAACTGATTTTCATAATCATACCCCAAAACAATATAAAGTATCTATCAATTATTATTCGCAATTTTACTGTTAATAATGATTTCGATAATTGTAATCTTGATGTTTTTGGCGAGGCAAATACAATCAGTGCAATTCGAGGTGTTATTGGGTTACACAAAATGCATAGCAAAAGACATAAAAAGTCATGGTTGTGGTAGACACTTGGTCCTGAACTTAGAGTTACAAGTTAAAAAGTTAAGGACAGGCAGTCCTTAATTTAGAGTTACAAGAACAGAAATTAAGAACATGTAGTCCTGAACTTATAGTTACAAGTTAAAAAGTTAAGGATATGTAGTCCTTACTTAGAGTTACAAGTTAAAAGGTTAAAGACATGTAGTCCTAAACTTCAAGTTACAAGCTCACAAATAAAGGACATGTAGTCCTTAACTTAGACTTACAAGTTAAAAAGTTAAGGACAAGCAGTTCTGAACATAGAGTTACATGCACAAAAATTAAGGATAGGTAATCCTTAACTTAGAGTTATAAGAACAGAAATTAAGGACATGTAGTCCTGAACTTAAAGTTACAAGTTAAAAAGCTAAGGACATGTAGTCCTTAATTTAGAGTTACAAAAACAAAAATTAAGGACATGTAAGCCTGAACTTAGAGTTACATGTTAAAAAGTTAAGGACATGTAGTCCTTAACTTAGAGTTACAAGTTAAAAAGTTAATGGCATGTAATCCTAAACTTCAAGTTACGAGCTCACAAATTAAGGACAGGTAGTCCTTAACTTAGAGTTACAAGTTAAAAATTAAGGACAGACAATCCTGAACTTAGAGTTACAAGCACAGAAATTAAGGACATGTAGTCCTTAATTTAGAGTTACAAGAACAGAAATTAAGGAAATGTAGTCATGAACTTAGAGTTACAAATTAAAAAGTCAAGGACATGTAGTCCTTAATTTAGAGTTACAAGAACATAAATTAAGGACAAGTAGTCCTGAACTTCGAGTTCCAAGTTCAAAGTTAAAGACATGTAGTTCTGAACTTAGACTTACAAGCTCATATAATAAGGACATGTAGTCCTGAAGTCCTGAACTTAGAGTTACAAGTTCAAAAGTTAAGGACATTTTGGTCCTGAACTTTATGAGCAGAAGGGTATTTTCATCCGGGCAGGTGAAGCTTATTAAAGCAGTGGCTAAAGACTAAAAATATTTTAAACAGTGGCTTAAAAGTAAATACACGTGTTATTAGTGGCTAACCGTGTACTTTGCCCTAAAAAGTAAATACCATATTAAAAAGTGGCTATCCCACCCATTTCTTCCCCTTTATTGACTTGTTTAGGAATTAGGGCCATAAATTTCAAAAATCCTCATTTTTTCTTAAATTTTGTATTCAATCAAATAATTTTCACATAAATTAGAAGTGAGAGGTATTTGTCTTGATAGTTAATAAAATTATTCTGTTTTCTTCATGATTATAACTTGACTACGACCAAAGGAATTTGCCAACTAAGAAGGAAAAGGACAAAAGTAAAGAAAATGGTTTGATTGAACGTGAAAGGTATTCATAACTAGTCAACTCGTGATCACAAACGTCAAGTTATTTCCATAATTTATTTTATGAGAATTTGAGAAAAAGAACTCGGTTCGCTCTAAAATGAGTTACTATATATCATCAAGAAATAGTATTACTAGTTCTTATCCGGAAATAGTACATGTTCGTCTAAAAAACACGGATCAAAATCTAAAAATATATACAAATAATATAGACCATGATTCAAAGAAAAGCTTATACTCCCAAAATAATAAGTATGCATATAAAATTAGACGGATGGAATATTGAATAATCGATTTTCTGAATTACTGGTGAATCCCTCTCTCCCGATATTATTGCTATTCAACTTCTAATATATAGATTTTTATGTTTTTTTGTTTATCAAGCATATTTTCCATTATCTATAAGTCTTTTCCTCCCCTCCATTATTTATAAGTTGGATTAGCACAGAGTTAATTAAAATAACTATATACATTGTCGAACTGTTCTAACTAATTTTTAGTTCTAAATTGATAATTTACACAATAGTTAGTAACCAAGGCAACGGAACTGATTACATCAAATAAAATGACATTTAATATCTCTAAGGCAAAAGGTGGAGCAGCGGATGACTATTGTAAATTACTTCCTCCGTCCCATTTTAAGCTTTAGATCAAAAGAATTGTCCCGGAATAATGTCACTTTGGAAGTTCAAGACTAAAGTTGTTAATTATGTCCAATTTTATCCTTAATATTAAAGGAGGAGTAGTTCTTTGGATAACTTAATACACTATACTTTATATTTATTATTCTCTTAATGGAGGTAAAACGATAGTTAAAATGGGACGAGGGAGCATTCAAGAAGATGGGATAGTTGTATTCCCCAAGATACTGATATATACATGTTATAAAAGCTTATATATGGATTAAAGACTAAGTTTTACGGATGTTTAGGAGAGTGTTGAAGTAGCGAATGGGTTATATAATTTGAGAAACTCACTTGAAGTGGAGTTAGAATTGTAGCTCGTAATTTGAGAAACTCAATGGGCAAACCAAAAAAAAGAATTTGAGTATAAAAGATCGGTCGAAGGAGTAGTAGCCCTTTCTTTTAGGGATCGTTTTGATTTGAATATAGGTTATGTTGTGATAAGTTATGTCATAATAAGTTATATTGGAATTAGTTATGTTGAGATTATTTTTTATCCATTATTTGATATGTATGTTGTATAAAAAAATGACATTTGTATAATTTCTAAAAAAAACGCTATAAGTTATACATGCACTAATTACCCCACCTCTACTACGTATAAGTTATTCAGATATTAATTTTAGAAAAAAAAGACCAAAAATAACCTTTTACTATGCAAAAAGGTTCAGTTATGCCCTCCATTATACTTCCGATCTATTATTGCCCCCTACGTTGTAAAACTAGTACAGAAATACTCCTTCACCGTTAAGGCCTCCGTCATGGATAACCAGCATCCAATATGGCTCAATATATTACTGAGGTGGCCAACACATGGCATGTCCCCACCACCTCAATGCCCCAACCCCATTTGCTCCCTCTCTAACTTCTTCCACCACCACCGGCCCTTGCACCCATCCACCATCACCATCACCATCACCATCACCATCATCCTCCTTAGTACTGTTTTAGCTTACTTATGGAAATTAATGAGGAGAAAGTCTGTTCTTAAAGAAATTGGGATTTCACTTTCATGAAAGAAAATTATATATGCATACATTTTAGAGTGGGGTAACAACAAAGTAAGAAACTGAGGAAGCCAGTCATACACTCATATGACAAGCTGTAAGGTGTTATCTCAAAAATCTTCTCTTCAATAAAATCCTAATAATTTGCTTGTATTATTTCCTTTGATCTCAACTTTCTGAAATCATAGTAATAGAGTAGGCAGACTTTTAATGGATTATTTCAATAGGTTTGGGTAGCAATCATTAAAACATTCTCTGGTGAAGAATTTGCTGCAAAATTTATTCTCTTGCTTTAGTACCATTACAGTTGCCATCATCATCAACCGTGGAGAACCCGCTGAAAGATTACCGAACAAACGGGGGCATTTTTCTTATGAACTTTTCCAATAAAAGTTCTCTTTTTAAATTACATATAGAACAATTTTTTGATTCAACTACTTCTAATTTTAATCTGATTCTGCGAATTTTTATGCATCCAGGCTTGATATAGTTAGTACTTTACAAATGCCACAGATAAATTGTGCAGATTTCAATTGGGTTATGTTTAATTTCTATTGTTGGATGCAATATTTTGAATTCAGATGGTACATTCATTTTTGGTGAAGGGGGAAGCCGGTGGTAGAAGAAGAAGTTGGGTTTTTGGTGGCCAACTCAGCCATGGAGGGCCTTAGCGGTGAATGATATTTCTGCACCAGTGGCCCTTTTCCCTTAATTTTATGTAATTTATATCAAATTTGTAGTAAGATGATATTAAATTTTTATCTCAATACTATTTATACTTATACCTCGTACCAAACGACCCCTTAGATCGTAGACTACACTCCTAAGTTGGTCACCTGTCTATTATTTGGGTTGGCTGCAACTTCCTCTCCGTTATGCTTCTTCTTCTTATTTTAAGTACGACGTAATGTGTCACAGCTGTTCTCATGACCTTTATTTTATCGGTAGCAAAATTTCCCCACAAAACATATTTACCTACAATTGGGTAAACAAAAGATCTTATGTGATGCTAGCTAGAGACCAAACGCAAATATCAAATAGAATGAGAAATCGCTACTTATTTAGTCTGTTTGACCGAGCTTTTTCAAAGTCAAAAGTAATTTTTTTTCAAAAAAATATCTTTTTTTCAAAGTTGAAATTTTGGCAAAGCTCTTTGAAGAAAAAAAGTATTTTTGAGTAGAACCAAACAATTTTGGAGAATAAAAGAAAAGTAACTTTTAAGAAAAAAATACTTAAAACTTAAAAACTATTTTTAAAAATTTGGACAAACACTAATTGTTGCTTAAAATTACTTTTTAAATTAAGTAATCAAACACAAATTATTTCTCATTAAAAGTACGTTAGAGAAAATCACTTTTCATAATAACAAGTTGATTTGGCAACTCGGCGAAAAAGGCTATTTAGCGTGCGTTAACCTAATGGAATAGTAAAAGGAATCAAGATTGGAAGTACTGAAATCTAAAATATCTCAATCTTCTACTCCTGTACATTGATTCTCCTTTTGAATTTTGCTTAGTCAATAACATTAGTAAATGCGTATAGACCTTAACTTGTTGGCTCATAACGCACATTTTTTGGTACCTATTGTAGGTTCCATCATGTACCAAGTCATGAAGCAAGAACAACTAAAAGATAATTAAATCCATTATATTTTCTCAAAAGGCAAGAGATTAAATTTTTAAGTAAACCCATGTAATTCATCGTTCTCTCAGAATAAACAGTTAAATATTTTTCAGAATAAGCAACCAACTACGACTAATATATTTAAGTCTTAGTCTTTGCCAGAATCAGAAGAAAGCAACCAAATTCGAAGTAGATAGAATTCCAGCATGTGCAAGCAACCAAAAGCACAAAAACTAAATAAAACCACAGAATGGGACAGATTCTGATAGCAAATGTTATCTGTTCTTGACCCCCACTTTCCCCTCCCAACTACAAAAAAGGCATTTTTGGCCCCAGTTCGTTTCCCCCCTCAAATCTAAACCATTTTAATGTAATGGAAAACAAAGAAATTAATAATAGTAACATATTTCAAACTGTACTTTATCTAAAACTTAAAAATAATATTACATTGTTACACTAATCACCTCTTCTTGTACTTTTCCTTGCCTGTGGAAAAGATAGAGCTCAAACCAAAAAAACTTGGTGGAGAGACATTTAATACTGAGTGGATTCTAATCCCATTGATGTATGTATTACTTGGAATCTTTCTCAATGGAGGTTTTTGATATTGGCCTCTAAATATAGAGGAAGATGATTTCTGGGAATGTTGTTTATGCTTCACAGTTGGAGTTGAATTACTTCGAGATAAAAGTGGCAAAGGACATAAAGTCTTAGCATAACTAGTACTACTACTAGTTCCACAATTCAAACTACGACTACGTTTGAAGTTCCAAAATGACTTTGAGTTGTTGTTCTGCTTTTGATCGTCTGAAGATGAAGATGATGATGTTTCAAGAATCCCAATTTTTGTTTCTATCAAACTTTCATTCTTGAAACATTGCGTCCGTGGCTTTTCTATCTTATTGGGTAGAAGAGTTGGAGCAATATGTTTTTTCTTCATTTCAATGGGAAGAATCTTGCCATCAAAGAAAAGCTCATCAGCTGAAGAAGATTGATCAAGATCAAAGCTTTGATGTAACACACAAAAATCAAAATCAATACTACTGGAGGAGGATGAATAATTATTAGTTGATCCAATATACTGTTCGACAGGAACAGGAACTGTATTTGTGTGAGAAATATCATGAGAGAAAGAGATACGAGGACTAGAATCATCTGAACATACTTCAATCGCCATTGTAATTGGCTCTCTATATTTTCTTTCTTACTATATTAAAAGATTTGAAAGAAGAAGTTGTCGAAAAATATAAATTTAAAGAGATGGGGTTGGTCATAAAGGGCTTAGCTAAGTTTGAAAAGTCCAAACCTAACTATATAAAAGACCAGAATAACTAAAAAATGCAACCGTCAAACTGGCACATGCATTGGAAAAGAAGTTGGACTAGTTTCATTACTAGGGTATAAGTGGAAACTTTTGCAATTGCATTCAAATTTGCTACACAAATGAATCTTCCGTGTAGTAGTAGTAAAAAAGTACTCCCTCCGGTGAATTAACAAGTGAATTTTTGCCTCTGTGCTTTGGTACAACATAAGTGTCCGTTTTACGGAATTAATTTTATTTTCTTAAAATTTGCCTTTATTTATATATTTCGATGTGTTAAAATAACAGTATAAAAGTTAAAATTAAAGGTAATTTAGTCAATATATCTTTTTTCTTTAGGAGTTAGTACTCCATCCGTCTCATATTATATGTGTGTTTCTCTTTTACACGCCCTTAAAAAATATTAATTAGGAAAGAGATTAGACTATTCTACCCTTATTTATGTCTTGAGATATAATCTCTCTTCATTTAATATTTATTCTATTTATGTGTTATCTCTACCTTCAAGAACGATTATCACTAAGGGTAAAAAAAGGAAAAAAAATAATCAATTTTGTCTTGAACTTATAAAATGATAAATAATGTGAGATAATTAATTTTAGTAACCATAACTATCTATATAAGACGGATGGAATATTTTTTTAAAAGGTGTGCTAAAGATCAAATAATCACTTATAATAGACCGAAAGGAGCACCGACGTAAAAGCACAAAAAAATTGAGGAAGCACCGAAAGGCATATATAGGAGTGGTGAGTTTTGTGAAAAGAAGAGGCTTGGAAGGAGGCTATATATATAAATAGACTATAGTCTTTCGTACCCTCAAGAAACAAGTCCCCTCAAGATGCATATAATATCACTATTTTTGTTAGAAAAGAATAGAAAGAATTTTACATTATTGATATACTTAAGTTGAACATATATTTCAAAATTTTAAGATAGTAAAGAGAAAAACATCTCAGTATCTCACCCTGCACTTTAGTACCTTTTCCCCATTTTTAAAACTAATAAGACGTTTAAAAAAAAACCTTTTCTCTTTTATTAAAAAAAGGTCGACTTTTTTTTAATGGGTAGCATAACATACTACTCTCTTCAACGTGTCCTTTTCCTATCCTCGATAGTTTGTCCAAAGGTGGATGCAGAATTTAAACTCCGTGAGTTCAACTTTTAAAGTATTTAACATTAAATTTATTATATTATAAATTTATGTGTTCATATCTATTATTTTTAAAATTTTAATAAATTTTTTACTTCGAATCAAAGGTTATGGGCTCAATTAAACCCGCAGGTAGTGTATTACATCCGCCTCTGACCTCATCTCGTTCTAATTGAATGATGGTTAAGACTTTTAGGTTTTCATTTTGGACTTCTTTTTCTTGCACAACATAAGATTTGGATAAATTTGGGGTATTATCTTTCAAGAATCAAAAGTTCCTAAATCTGCACATGTTATGTTAGCAACTTTTGTTTGGAGAATTCTCATTAGCTACGAAACATGACATGAAGTACTATTACCCAAATGTATGAAACATGACATGAAATAATTATCAGTTTATTTGACGTAACTTCAACTTATGATTTATGATTGTCATGATGAGTAAAAGTGTACAATCAAATTGCAGCTTAATAATTAAATTTAATAGGTTTAAGATTTTAACTTCTTTAAATATGTGGTTCAAGATTTATACTTAAATTTAATGGATACTTAAAAAAAAATTAAAATGTTGGCCACCATGAAAAAATACTTTTGAGCAGAGTAGAAGCAGCTTTTTAATTTATATAGAATGACATATTTTGATATTTGATTCATCATGTAAATACTTAGTAATATCATGTACCCAAAATTATTGCTTGAATAACTATATTTTTATTGATTAAAACTGTGTTTTATATTTATAATAAATATTTAAGTTTATATCTTTTTAAATAATACTAATTGTAAATTGAATCTTTATTATTCTTTTTCGTAATTTGATACTCAAAAGTATTTTATGGAAATGCTTTTATTCAAAAACAGTTTTGAATAAAAATACTTTTAGAAATAAATAGTTTTTCGCACCTTGGCTAAACAGGCTCTAATTAGTATTTTTTAAGAAACCTCGTTTTGGAAAGCTCCGCTATGTGTTTAGTAGGTATGACATAAAATGTTCTTTAGAAAACATTAAAGTTCGAACAGAAAAGACAAAAAGGAACATAATATGCTTAAAAGAATAATACACTGAGTTATTATTGTTGTTATTATTTTTCTGGTGTACATTATTATACATTCCGTATATAAATTTACACAAATTATATATCATTATACATGTACAGTTAAAACTGAAATTAAATTTGATGTGTTTTTGTAGTCAAAGAAATGGAAGGCAAATAGGAGAATAAGTTTAGAATGGAGTAGATCTTTTACACTAATTATTGATTACGTCTTGATCTGTGTGTGGACAGTGGACACTCTCCACCTGGCTTTTGCATAAATTACTTTTTGCAGCATTATTGTAAATTTTTATTCAAGAAAATCCTTACGCTATTTATCCTAATTAAGTTCCCTTCTTATGCTTGAAGACCAAAAAAATTTAAAAGCTGATTTCTTCGGACTTATTATTTTTGGGCTATTAATTTGTAAAATTATGATTGGACCATCTAGTTGCAATGTAGTCTGTACTTGTGTGCAGTTATCTCAAAGAAAAAATATTTGTCCTCATAGATTTTGACTTTTAATATTAAGAGTGCTCGGAAAATTGTACTACTGAAGATACTGTTCCAATTTATATATTTAACAAGAAAAAAGACCAGAATCTTTTCAAATGCCTACACTGACGAAGTTAGAAATTTCTCCAAAGGTGTTCAAATTTAAAAAAAGTGAAAAAATTTTCCGACAAACGAATATATCCATGTGGCTTCAACACGACTGTTTATATAATAACTAGAGAAAACTTCACCACTATAACACGTATGGTAGGCAATAACATTTATTAACCTTCAGCTTTAACAACATTGAGGGAAGAAACATACTTTTTGTCTGAATGCAATTACACAATGGTGAAATGAAACATCAATCCACAAAACTTAAAACCCATAATTGTACCATAGCTCTTCTCAGGGCATGCCAAATTTTGCATTCATTGCTCGAACGGATCATGAAAGGATAGGAAGCTCAACTTTGTTCAACGAGAAAAAGCTCACACGCCCATGCTCAACCAGACAGAATTTCAAAGGAACACCATGAGAATGTCTCTCGAGATCTTCGATTTCTTCTTTGGAAGGTGGATACTCACTGCCCAAGAAAAACATATCACACATAGATTAAGCTACTTCGACCGTTAATGTGGATCAACAACAAGGTCATACAAAACAGTGCAGGGAATGAGATATGTCAGGAGTCAGGAATAAAGAGGAAACATAAAAACCTAGTACTACTTTTGTCGGAATATCATCCAAGCTGGCAAATCTATCTTACTCTTAAACATTCAGTAATGCTCACCCATAGAATTGCTGAACTACAAGTCCCTATAATCAGCTAAATAATAGGAAGCAAAGATTCAGAAAATTTTAATAGGCACTAAGCACAATAATATAATGAACCACATTAACAAGGTACCGTACCTAGCAACGCAAAGTACAAAACAGGGATCACCAGGAGCAGACTTTCTGAATCTGCTATTAGGAGGGTAAACGTCAAAAGCCAGTCTCAGTCCACCAATTTGCATGTTATTAAACATTTCAGAGATGAGAACGTTGTTTCTTGATTCTTCATCACCAGTTTGAGCAGTCTCCAGCGAGTCTTGGTTGATAGCACTATTTACTTTTGACCTTCTCACTGACCAAGGAATACCATGACGCCCGACTATATAACCAAGATATTTCAAGTGCTTATATGCTTCAAAGTATTCCAAGGAACATCCACTTTTTCCTGCTGCAACCTTGCTGTGTATGTGTTCCAGAGAAAGGGGTGCGTCATCATTACCTAAGAGATGCAGAGCCCCAATTTCAGCAAGATATCTACATGAAAAAAACAGTATCATTCTTTAAACACAGGCAATCGCAGAAGAGAAAATCTCAAATTAAACATAAATTTTTCATATCAATTCCTCATACAAATAAGTTTGTCAAATGACAAACCGAACATTAAATATCTGTTATCTGTCTATTTATAGACTTTATCCGTTTGCTTCTACTCTCTTTCTCCACCCAGACTACTCTTTCTAACATGTCGAAACAATTAACAAGTGTGCAACTAAAATACACAAGCATAACTCAGAGAGGTAATTAAAATATCACTCAGGAGTATCCAAAATTTATACCAAAATCAGCCCCCATAGTCATTAATGAGGAAAAGATCAACAGAAAAATATCCCAAATTATTCAATTTTCACTTTTGCAGTCCATAAAAACAGGAAATATTAAAGAAAAATACGTTCTTTTCTCTTCTCAACCAAACAGGATCTAAAATTTGAACTCTGACCAAATATTCTGAAAACAAAGTCGTCTTATTTTTCTCATAGCTTATTCCAAATTATGCCTCAACTCAAGGTAATAGTTTTAACTCTTCAACTAAAAGGAGAAAACGGAAAGAGAATTTTCATCACCTACAAAATCTCTTCAATGAAGCAGTATATCTTGCCATTACGAACTATCCCAGTAGTTGTCCACAATCCACCCTTTCTCTCCACAACCTCAGCCATACCAAACTGGTCAAGCCACCTTGATCTTGAAATATCTTTCCTGAAGTAAAACATGCACATTCACATTGCTTTTAGCAAGTTTATTTTTAATAAATAAAGATAAAATTCGGAACAAGACAACACGCTTCTATATCACGAGATGAAACCTGCACTGCAACTGGGGTATATCGGTGGATGCATATGCACAGCAAATGTCATCATCATCAAGATCCTCCCCATAACCTTCAGAATCACTAGTTCCTTCCATAAAACTTGCCCACTTATCAGTTTCCATAGATGGAATGTATTACAAATTCCTATAGCCTACCAGAAGAAAAAAAAATGCACGAATTACAGCCACCTTAGCAAGTGGAGACACTAATAATTGATTATTAAATCAAATATTAGCTAAATACATTATGATGTAAATAACTCCAATAATCTCACCAATTAGCAAGTAAAAGTTATACTGAAAAATGTGACACAGTTGATGATTGTGCATATTCTCTAAGCAATTTAACAATAGGTTGCGGAATTCGAATGTAACAAAAATAAAATAAAAATGCAACACAAAATAAATTTAACTAACAAGAAAAATGAAATAGAGCTTATAAACTAATACAAATAATAAAAGGACAAGAATTTATAACTAAACAAACAATTTCAATATAAAAAATTAAATAATTTCAATACTATAAAATTCTCTCTCTCACGCAGACACACATTGAAGCCCACAAAAATCCAACTTGCTTCTGAGATGTTTTCGGATTTCACTTCTATATAACAATTTCATTTTACAATATAAAAATAAAATAATAAAACCACAACGAACAATAAAGAAAAAGGAAATAATCAAAGAGAAGTATAGCGTTTATTCATAGTTCTATGTTGGGAATTTGCAGCTACACGGCCTATGCACAGAGTATATATAGTGGGAATGTTGGGAGCCGTTTCTTCATCCAATTTTATTTCGCATATTATACTTTTAAAAGAGGAAAAGAAGAGAAGTGACCTTATTGTGGCCTGTGCCGTTGATTCGAGAGAGAGAGCGCAAAGCAAGTATTTCCCCATAAATGGAGTTGTATGCTGGCGGGTCACGTTAATGGGCCTCAGCCCAAATGAAGAAGAAGCCCATTATTTACTAATGTCTTTTGAGTAAAAATAGCACGGGCTAGCCAGTTTTCGAACTAGTAATTGAAAAATAGCCAGCGGTTGGAAAGTCATTGAAAAATAGCCACTATTTTGCTGCAACGTGAAAAGTTCTAGCATAATATACTGGAGATTGGTGCACCTGTATATGGAGTTCCAGCATAATAACACACAGAAAGTTCCAGCATAATATACTGGAGATTGGAGCACCTATGTATGAACTCACATGTAAAAAAATTCAAGGCCAAATACATAAACAGGCACCGGAACTTGGCACCTATTTCCACATAGACACATAAAGTTTGGCTCTTTCCTATCAGGCATTTGAACATCCTCCCATGTGTGCCAATTAAACACAGACTTCATATCCGGAATATAGCGTGACTTTAAACAAAATCAAGCGAAGGTTGATATTTTTGCTGACATGGAGGATTCTAACGGTAAAAAGAGGATTTTTTATAATCCCTTCCACTAACCCGAAAATCTACCGTATTTTCCCCCCAAAAAACCCCTAGGTCGTCTCTAACACAGTAGATTGAAGATATGTGCTGAAATTTCTCAATTTTCAGTAGCTGAAAGCTTGAACAAGTAAACGATTTTCTTCTGTTTCTTTCTTCATTTTCTCTTTATTGGCAGTGGAATTTCTTCTGTTTCTTTCTTCTTATTTTCTTTAGTGACTCGATGTAATTGGCAGTGGATTCGTGTGGTTCTAGTTCGCAAAGGAAAATGAATTCGCTTGATAGACCGATTATTTGTCACTGTGGGATCAATGCTCATTTGAAAACATCTGTCACGACCCAAACTCCAACTCAGGTCGTGATGGCGCCCAACACCGGAGTCGGGCAAGCCAACATCAGTTTACTAGCGATATTACTTTACTTATTTAAATATTTAAGTGCTTGACAAATTTTTGATTTAGAATCATTTTAAGAAAACGGTCAAGTGATGCAACTTGATTAAATGAACTCAAAAGATCGTTTGCCAACATATGTAGTATAGCCAAAAATATTAGAAAAACTAACTACGCGTGCAAAAACCTAGTGTCACAAGTCCACAGGCGACTAGTGGAATATACAAAGTAGACAAAATAAATATACAATTGCCTGAAAGGGGTAGACAAAAATATCCAAAAATAATAGAAACTCCACAATGCTGCTGAGGAATGTCGGGAAGAGCAGATCACCGTGTAGTCTAGTCCGGTAAGTACTCTCACGATCGCGTTCCGGTATGATACCCAGATGCACCAACCTCAGAACCTGTACAATTAAGTACAGAAGTGTAGCATGAATACATATAAACAAATATGTACCCAGTGAGTATCCCGTCTAAACTCGAAGAAGTAGTGACGAGAGGTAGACGTATTACTCACTAGGGTCATTAGCAATAATATAATTAAACAGGTTTAATCAGGATTAGCAATTATGGAAATCAAGTAGACATGGAATATCAAGTATATGAACTACCACCTACCGCAAGTGTCAAATAACAACATTAATACAAGTCCAAAGCCCCCTACCACATAGAACAATTCATTTGACAATATTTATAAGACTCTCAGTCAAATACATAGCATATAGTATGCCGAGGCGTACGGCCGAAACGACGCGAAAATTTAAATGTGCACTGTTAAAGGGTCGAACGACTCGAACCATAGATGCATTTATTACCCCGCTCGCGAATCAATCGTGCGACGCAGTTGATATAATATAAGGCTACCCCGCTCGCGAATCATACATGCGACACGGGTGCTCGTATACATACATAAAATTTTCAGGAAATTCAGGAAATATAGAGTTCATACTTGGAAAACAAGAATCATGGCAACAACAAGATTTTGTGTAACCTTCCATTTTCTCATGCCAGTTTCAAGGATAATAATCGACTAGGAATACATGCAGGGATAAAAGTAAGGCATATAAGCATGCTTGTGAGTCCTAAAGACTACCCGACATAACATAATAGTAGCTACGCACGGACTCTCGTCACCTCGTGCGTGCGTAGCCCCCGCAAATAAGGACAATTCAATCATTTATAATTACCTATGGGGACAATTCCCTCTTACAAGGTTAGAAAAGATACTCACCTCGCATAGAACCTACTTCCCGGCTCAAGAACGCGCCCGAAAACTCCAAACTCTACACCCGAGGACTCGAATCTAATCAAATATTATATAAATACGTCAATATACACTCAAAAGTATGAAATTTTCTTACTAGCTTAACCAATTCATCTTTATTGAAGAAATCCCAAAGTACACACCCGGGCCCACATGCTCGGATTCTGGAAATTTTTGAAGAAAACACTCACCCATAGCCTAAGGGCCATTAATATATAGTTTTTACATGATTTCATGGTAGAAAAGTGGTGAAATTTCCTAAAGTTCATCAACCCTAGGTTTTCACCCTAACCCCTTTTGATTTCCACTAATTAGTTGTTAATCTACCTAAGATTTAGTGTAATAATCTAACATTTAAATGGAAATTACTTACCTTTTAGTAGCTAGACCGAACACCCTCTTGAAAGCTCTCAAAATCGTCAATGGAGGAGAAGAAAGTGATGAAAAAATGGTTAAGTCCTGAATTAAATGGGCTCACTGCCTTCAGTGACCTCGCACCTGCGACTCGAGGACCGCACCTGTGAGCCATTGGTCGCACCTGCAGTAGAAATTCCGCACCAGCGGATCCGCTCCTGCGAAGAAGGGTCCGCGCCTGCGAAGGTAGGACTTTCCTCCTGGGAGTCGCACCTGCGAGGCCTCGACCGCAGAAGCGGTCTCGCACCTGCCATCTGGGCAACCGCACTTGCGGTCACACCAGACCTGGTGCACCAGCAACTCAAACTGCTGGGGTTTTTTTTGCCCCGTTTGGTGTCTGGGAGGCACCTGGCCCACCTGAACCCCCGTGCAATTATACCAACAAGTCGTAAATCATATTACGGACTTGCTCGAGCCTTCGGAACACACAAAACCACGCTAAAACTCAAAATCACTCCTCAAAACCCCTAGAATCAAACTTAAGAATTTTCAAGTTCTTGAATTCGGTTTCAATGCGCCGGACCGACCTATACTACTCGGAATGACACCAAATTTTGCAAGAAAGTCATAAATGACATAACGGAACTATTCCCGGCCTTGGAATTGCGTTTGGACCTCGATAACTCAAAAACACATTCCAAACCAAATTATGAACTTAGGGAAATTCTATTTTCGCTATTTGGCGTCGAAATGCTCCCGGGTCATCCAAAACTCATTCCGGACATACGCACAAGTCCGAAATCATCATACGAAGCTACTGGAATTGGTGAAACTCGATTCCGAGGTTGTTTACTCTGAATGTTAACCGAAGTCAAAATTGGTCTTAAAATCCAAATCTTAAGGAACCAAGTGTTCCTATATTACCCTATACACTTCTGAATCCCGAACCACCCATCCCCGCAAGTCATGAACCACTGGAAGCCGCTACAGGAAGTCTTATTTAGGGGAACAGGGTCCGAATACGAAAAATGACCAGTCGGGTCGTTACATTCTCCATCTCTTAAACAAACGTTCGTCCTCGAACGAGTCTAGAATCATACTTGAAGTGCTGAATAAGTGTGGATATCCGCTCCGCATGTCCTCCTCGGACTCCCAAGTCGCCTCCTCAACTGGTTGGCCTCTCCACTGGACCTTCACCGCAGAAACTCTCTTGGACCTCAACTGGCGGTCCTGTCTGTCAATAATGGCAACTGGCTCCTCCTCGTAGCCCAATCTCTCATCCAACTGAATAGTACTGAAATCAACCACGTGAGAGAAATCAGCGTGATACCTCCGGAGCATGGATACATGAAAGACCGGATGGACTCCCGATAAGTGGGGAGGTAGAGCAAGCTTATAGGCAACCTCTCCAACACGCCTCAATACCTCGAAAGGACCTATAAACCTCGGGCTCAACTTGCCCTTCTTCCCAAATCTCATAATTGCCTTCATCGGCGAAACCTTCAGCAGAACCTTATCTCCCTCCATAAATGACACATCATGTTCCCTCTGATCCGCGTAGCTCTTCTGTTTGGATTGTGCTGTGCGGAGCCTCTCCTGAATCAACTTCACCTTCTCCAAGGCATCTCTCACCAGGTCCGTGCCATATAACTTAGACTCGCCAGGCTCAAACCACCCGATAGGAGAACGATATCGCCGACCATATAAAGCCTCAAATAGAACCATCTCAATGCTGGACTGATAACTATTATTGTAAGAAAACTCGGCCAAAGGAAAGAATTGGTCCCACTGACCCCCAAAATCAATCACACATGCTCTGAGCATGTCCTCCAATATCTGAATTGTACGCTCCGATTGACCATCAGTCTGCGAATGAAATGCTGCGCTGAGGTCTATCTGAGTACCCATCTCTCTGTGCNCACACCATGCAACCGGACTATCTCTCGAATGTAAATCTGGGCTAGCCTCTCAGAAGTATAAGTAGTACACACCGGAATAAAATGCGTCGATTTGGTCAATCTATCCACAATGACCCAAACCGCGTCAACCTTCCGCAAGGTCCGAGGCAACCCAACCACGAAGTCCATAGTGATGCGCTCCCACTTCCACTCAGGAATGGGCATCTGTTGAAGTAGGCCTCCTGGCCTCTGATGCTCATACTTAACCTACTGGCAGTTAAGACACTTAGCCACATACTCCACAATGTCTTTCTTCATCCGCCTCCACCAGAAATGCTGCTTCAGATCACGATACATCTTCGTAGCACCAGGATGAACAGAATACCGTGAACTGTGTGCCTCCTCTAGAATACTCTGCCTCAAGCCATCAATATTAGGAACACACAACCGACCCTGAAGTCTCAGAACACCATCATCGCCAATGGTAACCTCCTGGGCACCACCCTGAACCACTGCTCCCGTAGCTCTGCCAAGCGTGGATCATCATACTGTCGAGCCTTAATCTCCCCCAATAACGAAGACTGAGCCACTACATGTGCAAGAAATCGGCGAGGCTATAAAAGATCTAATCTCACCAAGCGATTAGCCAGGGAATGAATGTCCAAGGCTAGAGGTCTCTCCTCCGCTGCAATGAAATCCAAACTACCCATACTCTCTGCCTTCCTGCTCAAAGCATCTGCTACTACATTCGCCTTACCCGGATGATAAAGGGTGGTGATATCATAATCCTTTAGCAACTAAATCCACCTGCGCTGCCTCAAATTAAGATCCGTTTTATTGAACAAGTGCTGCAAGCTGCGGTGGTCTGTATAAACCTCACAAGACACCCCATACAAGTAATGCCTCCAAATCTTAAGAGCATGAACAATCGCCGCCAACTCCAAATCGTGCACCGGATAATTCTTCTCATGAACCTTCAGCTGGCGCGGAAGCATAAGCAATAACTCTCCCTTCCTGCATCAACACACACCCCAAGCCAATACGTGAAGCGTCGCAATACACTGTGTACATCCCAGAACCGAATGGCAATACCAGAAATGGTGTTGAGGTCAATGCCGTCTTGAGCTTCTGGAAGCTCGCCTCACACTCATCGGACCACCAAAATGGAACATTCTTCTGAGTCAACCTGGTCAATGGGGCTGCAATGGATGAAAATCCCTCCACAAATCGCCGATAGTAGCCTGCCAGACCCAAGAAACTCCTGATCTTTGTAGCTGTGGTAGGACGTGGCCAACCCTGAACTGCATCAATCTTCTTAGGATCAACCTTGATACCCTCTACGGATACTACATGTCCCAAGAATGCCACGGAATCCAACCAAAACTCACACTTGGAGAACTTAGCAAATAACTTATGTTCTCGCAGAGTCTGGAACACAACTCTCAAATTCTGCTCGTGCTCTCCCAGGCTACGTGAGTAAATCAAGATGTCATCAATGAAGACGATGACAAAAGAATCAATATACGGCCTGAACACCCTATTCATCAAATCCATAANAGTAGGACGTGGCCAACCCTGAACTGCCTCAATCTTCTTAGGATCAACCTTGATACCCTCTCCGGATACTACATGTCCCAAGAATGCCACGGAATCCAACCAAAACTCACACTTGGAGAACTTAGCAAATAACTTATGTTCTCGCAGAGTCTGGAACACAACTCTCAAATTCTGCTCGTGCTCTCCCAGGCTACGTGAGTAAATCAAGATGTCATCAATGAAGACGATGACAAAAGAATCAATATACGGCCTGAACACCCTATTCATCAAATCCATAAATGCTGCTGGAGCATTAGTCAAGCCAAAGAACATCACCAGTAACTCATAGTGGCCATATCTCGTACGAAAAACAATCTTCGGGACATCTGAGGCCCGTATCTTCAACTGATGATAGCACAATCTCAATTCTATCTTAGAAAACACCCTGTCACCCTGCAACTGGTCGAACAAATCATCAATGCGCGGAAATGGATACTTGTTTTTAATGGTGACCTTGTTCAGCTGGCGGTAATCAATACACATTCGCATGGACCCATCCTCCTTCTTTACAAATAGAACTGGAGCACCCCACGGTGATACACTTGGTCTGATAAACCCCTTAGCCAACAACTCCTCTAGTTGTTCCTTGAACTCCTTAGGATCCATACGGTACGGGTAATGGAAATAGACTGAGTATCTGGAGCTAAATCAATGCAGAAGTCAATATCACGATCTGGAGGCATGCGTGGAAGGTCTGAAGGGAATACATCAGCAAACTCTCGAACAACGGGCACTGAATAAATCATCGGAGATTTGGCGGTGGTGTCCCGCACATAAGCAAGATACGCCAAACAACCCTTCTCGACCATATGTCGAGCCTTCAGGAAGGAAATAACTCTACTGGTTGTACTAACCGAGGAACCTCTCCACTCCATCCTAGGAAACTCAGGCATGGCCAAAGTAACCATCTTGGCATGGCAATCCAAGATGGCATGATGAGGAGATAGCCAATCCATGCCCAGGATAATCTCAAAATCAACCATATCGAGCAATATGAGGTCCGCTCTAGTCTCGAACCCACAAAATGTGATCACGCAAGACCGATAAATCCGGTCTACCACTACAGAATCACCAACGTGAGTTGATACATATATATGAGAACCCAAGGACTCACAAGGAGTATCCAGAAAACAAGCAAACAAGGCGGACACGTATGAATAAGTAGATCCTGGGTCAAATAGCACTGATGCCTCTCTACCACATACTGAAATAATACCTGTGATCACGGCATCTGAGGCCACTGCATCTGCTCGGGCCGGAATGGCATAGAATCTGGCTGGAGTACCTGAAGAATGACCTCCACTGGACTGAATAGGAGCTAGCTGAGCTCCCCCTGCTTGGCCTCCACCTTTGGGAAGACCTCAACTAGCATGTCCTCCACCTCTAGGTGGACGGGGCGCCGGTGCTGGGAGTGCGGGCTGGTAACTCTGCTGAATGGCCTTGCCGCTAAGCCTGGGACAAGTCCTCCTCATATGTCCTGAATCCCCACACTCGTAACACCTCGCTGGCGGCATGTCCTGCTTCCCTGAAGATGAACGCTGAATAGTTGGGGAACGATGAGGACTCTCTGACATGGTACTGAAGTAAGGACTAGGAGACCCCTGATGACCTGAATACCCGCCGGAGGGACCCTGAATAGCTGGTGGGCGGTAAGAACTCTCCGGCATGGCGCTGAAATAAGGTCTCACTGGAGAACCACGAGAAAGTGGTGGAGGAGCTGAATATGGAGGCCTGCTGGGCTGGCCTCTACCGAACTGACCTCTACCCCTGGCTGGGGCACCTCTAAAATCTCCAGAAAATCTATCTCTCTTGTCCTGCTGACCTTGCTCTCTGCCCCTCGATCGGTAACCCTCAATCCGGCGAGCTATCTCGACCACAAGCTGATAAGGAGTACCTATCTCCACCTCTCGGGCCGTGTTGGCCCTAATACCTGAGTGCAATCCAGCTACAAACCTCCACACTCTCTCAGCATCTGTAGGAAGAATCAAGGGCATGGTGAGATAACTCTGAAAACCTGGCCTCGTAGTCTGTCACTGACATCTGCCCCTGCTTCAGCTGCTCAAACTGGTACCACAGATCTTCCCTCTCGGAGGGTGGAATATACCTGTCTAGGAACAGCTGAGTGAACTGCTCCCATGTGATAGTAGGGGAACCTGCTGGCCTATCAAGGATAAATGACTGCCACCATCTGGGGGCCCTGCCCTCTAGCTGGAAGGTAGTGAACATGGCCCGAGAGGAGGGTGCCACCATCTGGGGGCCCTGTCCCTGCACCTATCAATAAAGTCCTGGGCATCCTCGCCTTTCTCACCTCCGAAGACAGGAGGGTGCAATCGAGTCCATCTATCAAGTAGCTTCTGTGGATCGCCGTCCACACCCGGTCTGAGCTCTACTGCTGCTACTGCTGGTTGTGCTCCACCTACGAGCAGAGTACCCGGAGTCTGATATACTGCCGCTGCATGACCTGCGGCCTATACGGTGGGGGTCTGAGCTCCCCCTCCTGCCTGAGAAGTGGCAGGATCCGCTGGAAATAAACCAGCCTGGGTCATAGTGTCCATGAACCGCATCATACGGCCCATGATCTCCTGAAAGCCTGGTGCAATCATGAAATCTACTAGGTCAGGATATACTGGAGGTATCTCGTCCTGCTCCTTGATGATAGGATCCTTTGGAGGTGCTAATGGAGCAACTCTGGGATGCCCTCATCCCCTACCTCGGGTCGGTGCCCTCCCCCGACATCGGCCACGGCCTCGAACGACGAGGTTAACGACATTGATGCGTGGCTAGAATTCATGGTTTAACACGTTATATGCCTTACATTTATGTGCGTTAATGATAAAATACACTTTTTATGTGCATAATGGAGTCTATTTCATGTGTGGGTGAATTGGAGATGGAAGCCGAGCTAAATGGATGCAAATACTTCAAAAATACGCTCAAGAGTCGACAAGGAGCAACCCGGGCTATAGTGGGGCGTTTTGGCCTTAAAGTCAGGCCTAGCCTGGCTATAGTGGGGCGTTAGACCCATAAAGCCAGGCCTAGATTGGCTATAGTGGGGCGTTAGACCCATAAAGCCAGTCCTAGCCTGGCTATAATGGGGCATTTGGGGCTTAACGCCTGGGTCCCGGGTTCGGTCAATTCCGAGGTTTGAAGTTTTTAAGTGTTTTCTGGTTTGAATAGAAGTCTCCTACATGTTTAGGGTTTATCCCAAACATAT
>ML407688.1:0-14050 GCA_005239525.1 Nicotiana knightiana | reverse complement strand
TGTTAGTAAAAACAGCCCCTATTGGTTGTTTTTGTTCATGTTTTGTTGTTTTGTTCATGTTTTTTTTGAGTCGTCGTTTGATTTAGCCTTGATTTTGATGCCTCTGATTAGTCTCAATTATATGATTATCTTCTAATTAATCACAGTTTAAATTTCAACTTTTAGTTTAAGATTGGTATATTCAACTAACTCAAACAAACTGACTCCTCCTAGGTTCAAGTGAAACTTAAACATGTTTAATACAAGAGAACTGACTAATTTTAACAAATTAATTAACTCTGATTAATCGACCAAAATCCTAAACAAGTTGAAATCAGTCAATAATGAGAAATTAATGAACCAATTAGGCTAAAACTCAGTTCTAAAACAATGTTTAGTCATGATTTAACCTAGACTTATCAAGACTAATTTAGTTAACAATAATTTCCCACAATCACTTGTTCAATAGATTAACCTAGTCTAATAGTCTCTTAAAAAACTAATTAAGTCCTAAGACATGTCCAGGACAACTAGTTAGGATTAATTAGCTAACCTGATCTTAATGAATTAACCAAGCTTCTGATTTCAGGTCATTAGTTTGAATTAATCAAATTGAATCAGTTTAACTTGGGTTAAGAAGTTAATTGGCCCAAATTGATTAACAAGTTAATATCTAATGATCCTAGTTAAGTAGAAGGCTAACTAGAGTTAACTAACCAAAGTCCAAGTAATAACCCAAGTGAGTTTAACCCTGATTACCCAATGGTAAATTCAGGGACTCCAAGGGGGTATATTAGTTAATGTAGTTAGGAAATCAGAGTTTTAAGGATAGAAAGGTCTTTTGATAAGAAACAATGTTCAAGAAGATAAGGTTAGACTGTTGTACATGTACTATTTCAGCCTAATAGGATAAGGAATATCCTCCAAAGATGCTACCCTGAATTTCCCTATATATAGACTAGGATATTCAGAAGATAGGGAGATATTTTTGGACACTCCTAAGCTGTTGGGATAGAATCCTCCCCTTTCTCAGAAATACTGTCTCCACTTAAGAGGTTTTGAAAAGAAGAGTACTATTAGAAGAATCTGATTTCTTTTTGGAAAACAAGTTCATAAGGATATGGCCTAGTTCAGTTGCTATTTTCTCTTTCTGAATTTTGGGGGTTTTCTGGAGGTTTTTCTTTCAAACATTCATACTCAAGATTTCTGGGGGGTATTCTTGCTGAACTGGTTGGTTTTCTCTGGGGTTTCTGCTATTTGTTGCTGATTTCTCTTCCTCCTTGCTGTTATTGTTCCCACTTGACCTTTATTTGGTCAAGTCTCTTTGTTATTCTCTCTCTAAAGGTATGTATCAGTTCATCTCTTCTTAATGAAATTTTTGGACTGGAATTCTCATTTTTCTGCTCATTGTGTAAAACTGGTTGCTCTTGACAAATGAAGTTATTATTCTTGTTTTGATTAAATGTGACTGTGAAGATGTTTTATTCACATTCTGTGAGTGTGATAGGAAATGTCTTTGGTGTTAGTATTTCTCCTGTTGGTGCATGATTGTTTGCTTAAGATTATATGTGATAAGTACTCATGTTCCTATAATAGGAAACAAGCTGCATTAAGGTATTGAATCTGACCTCCTCTATGGTCAGATTCCATCAATAGGAATGCAANAACAGTGCACAAAACAGTAGTGTAGAGGGTTGGAATTCACCCTTTAAAGGGTATACAACATGTGGTCAAAAGGGCTATAGAGTAGAGAATCTGAACCCCTATATGGTCTGATTCAGTCTCTAAAAAGCCAAGAATAGTCAAAAATGTTCAAATGAATGCTATTTAAAGTGTTGGTATGGTTGTTAGAAATGTCGAGTAAGTTTGTATCTCTGGGTTTTGAATCAGACTCTCCTTCATAGTCAGATTCAATCTTAAAAAGATACATAAAAACCTGTTGCTTTCCTTCCTGCTGAACCTATGATCACTTACCAAAATCTGGTTGTCTCTCTATGTATGATTACAATAGCAGAATTATCTGTTAAAGGCTTCTTGTGATAATTCCATATCCTTGAAGTCATAACAGAGTCATTTAGCCAACATTAAAAGGATAGTGAATATGACCTTTCATAGTGGTCAAATTCACCCCATATTTTAGATATTTAGAGAGTAGTTGATCACCCTTCGAGGGTATAGAAGTGAGGTAAGTCAAAAGGGCTCTAGTGTATGGAATCTGAACCTCCCAAATGGTTAGGTTTACTCTTTCAACATGCCTAAAATGATAAAGTTAAAGAATTGATAGGACTAAAAGTCCCAAGTTACAAAAAGAAAATGACAAGTCCAGAGGTGAATTGATCCTTTTATGATCATATTCACCCTGAGAAATTGCCTAAACAGTTTTGCCAGATTATATGGTTCGAGCATAAAAATCATCTGAATTAAAATTGACCTTCCCATGGTCAGTTTGGTTCTGATAGTTGCATAACACTCAAACAAATGAGGTGTTTTTTTTACAGATTCCAAAGAGAAGACTCAAACGTAAGGTTTCAAGAGATCTTCGAGTCAGCAAATTATTTAGAATTTCATTCTTTTTTTTTTAGTTTCTTTCATTCTGGAAAGCGTATAGGGGCAGTCAGGTTATAGCCCCCCCTCCTATTTCTTTAGCTTTCATTGTAATATAAAGACTGGACTGTACATTTAATTTCTGTTTTTATTCATTTTTCTGAAATCTCGAGTTTATATTTTTTGTTATTTTGTTCTGCCCTGATACTAGACAAAAAGAAAATAGGTATAAACAATCCCATTTGGATTTATTTTTTCTTTACAAAAAAATCGTTATCTCAAATTCAGTGGAGTTTTCTCACAAATCAGTAGATTGTTTTCAGTTCACCTTGTATCTTTCTAAATTCGCAAAAATCAATGTATACATGTGCGTTGGACTCTAGAACTTTAGATACATGAGATTAGTTCGTTAAGAATTGCTAGGGATTACTGGTTCCAAACTTACTAAAATCGCATAGGGCAGAGTATGTTGTTAGAAAAATCATTAAAATTCTAGAAAGAATAGAGTGATTCCAGCTTGTCCATAAGTACCAGACTTAGTAAATAACGTATTTAGATATCTGAATTTCATATATATATATATATCTGAACGAACGAAGGATATTCTGATTCCCACGTTTGCCATCATGGGCCACAAACAAATTCTTTTCAGAGCTAGCAGTCCTATCACATGGGGAACTAATTTAGTATGGCCTGACGTGATAAAACGGGGCTAGATGAGGCCATAGCCCATAAGATGTCCTTTAGAACAACGAATATCGTTTGGGAGGTCTTCTAGGTGGAATGGATATCTTTAGTCCGAAATCCTTATAGAAAGATCAAATATTACACCGAAGCTACTTAACCAACATTCGGGAGCGACAACTCATGTCCCCGACTCTAACTCAAAAACCTTAATTATATAAGCATGTTGTAAATCGCGGGTACATTTCATGTGGCGTGGTTTGCAACGTGTCCAAAAACAACAAGTGCACGTCAATCATGACTTGTATTAAAATAATTCCATAAATGTTAAAAAGCGGATAAAAAGTAAGAAAAATAAAAGCACAATAGGTTTAAAACATATAAATAATGAGATAATTAGGCCAAATATTAATAGTTAAGCGACCGTGCTAAAACCACAGAACTAGGGAATGCCTAGCACCTTCTCCTAGGTTAACAGAATTCCTTACTCGGATTTTTGGTGCGCAGACAACTTAAAACAGAGTCTAAATTTCCTCGGTTTGGGATTTTAAAATAAAACGGTGTCCCGGAGCACTGTAAAAATCCGGGTGGCGACTCTGAAAACTAAAATAAATCCCAAATCCGAATAATATCACTTAAAGTGGAAAAACTCCCTCTCTACCCTTCATTAATCCGGGGTAGTGGAAAAAGGAGGTGTGACAGCCACAATTCTCTACACACTGCAAGTGTTCAAGTATTCAAGCACTTCAACACAAATTTAAAGTATTCAAGATCAAGAACAAAGTCAAATAAAATACAAGGCATTCAAGATCAAGGATACTTGTTCGTGATAGAATTTATTCAACCATTATAGCTGTCACACCGCGAACTCGGGGAGCGCGACCGATGCTCAGCCGAGATGACCCGGATAAGCAAGCATGTACAATACTATCTACCCGGATTTACTCATGAATAACAATAAAATTCAGTTCATTAATCAGGAAGAGAGGAGGATCAAGTAAACAACAACACTAATTCATTATTAGCAGTTACATCCTTTATGAGTTTCCAAAATACATACCTTTTCATGGTTTAATGTGGAACGTGTGATACATTACAACATTTCTAGTTTGACTATTTCTACGCCAATGTACCACCCACACTATGTCTATGGAGCCTCTAATAGATACAAAAGAGTACGGTAATAATGCCGGCAATAAGGCCCTAACTATACTTCAAAATATAGTAATACACACAAAACAAAAGATGTACAACCCCGGAAAGAGATGGGGCTCACCAACCCCGCTGGGAAAGTTGAGTACCGCTATCACTAGTCAGTATCCTCCACTGTGGAACCACCTGCATCCATTAAAGATGCAGCACCCCCCACAAAAGGGACGTTAGTAAATGTTGAATAGTACTAGTATGAAAGCCAAACACCTAATCATGAACTTGGAATTACAGCATAAATATGATGAGCTGGGGTGACAATAGAATAACATAGATAACCGTTTAAGCCATGGTAGATTTATCAAGAGTTGCCCATATCATTAATAAATTTTAAGACGAGAACCTCTATAACCATCTTTACACAAAGAGGCCCCATCGCCTCACCCTAATGTACGCGGGTGGAGGTGCAACAACGATACCAATACTTACACAAAGCGGCCATGCCGCTCACCCTATTATGTATGAGTGGGGGTGTAACAACAATACCAAAATCGACACAAAGTTGCCATGCCGCCTCACCCCAATATGTGCGGGTGGAGGTGTAACAACAATATCCATTTCCTACACAAAGCGGCATTGCCTCCTCACCCCAATATGTGCGGGTGGGGGTGTAACAACAATACCAATTACAATCTCTACACAATTTGGCATAAAAAATTTCATATGTAACACACCTTGGTATTATAACACATAGATACACAATCCGTAGTTTGGAGCTCTCCTTAATCAAATAACAAAGCATAATAAGAGCATTTGATCATGAATCGAACATATATTTTGTCACGAATCTTATTCAGAATAATCGACTTATAATAGGCATCTTACAATTTACAAGAGTGATGTGGGGTTCAATTCTTTAAGAAGAGTTTAGCCATCATACATGGTTTTCAGCTTTTCCTTAATTCACTACACAATTCCAGAATCCTAGCAACTTTGATCTATTTAGAGATATAGCTATATTAAACATATATTAGGAAGGAATTCATGATTCTAACTCATTTGAGTATTTTACCAAACACTAGGTGGACATTGTGATCTCATGGTCCTCCCATGCTTGATTCCCGTGTTTCATTACCCAAACTCTACCAAATTTAGCTCAACAATCATACCACAACCCTAGATAGTACATGCATGCCTAATGAACCATTTCCACGCCCAAGAATGGTTTGTTTTGTTACATATTTTCAGTTAAATCTTGAAATTGAAGGGTAGGGAGTAGAATCTTACCTTTTGGTTGAAGACCTTCTGAGTCACCCTAGAGAAATCTTCAAGGTTTGAGAAAATATTTAAGAACAAAAGACTTAGAATTCCTCTTCTCACTCTGGAACACCTTCCCCTCACTCTAAAATGCAAATTTTTCTTTCTAGAATGACCCCTACTAGTATTTTATGAAAAGGGGGTCGGGTTATATAACCCAAAAATGAAGCTCCAAAATGGGACCTGCATTCGCACATGCGATCACAAAATGCTAATGCAATCCACCAAATCGATTGTGAAGTGGCTCTCCAGAACTGGGCTGGCCTACCCCACTCTTTGGCCATTATGCAGTCCGCAGACCTGTTATGCATCGCGTAATGCTCCGCGGAACCTCCCTTCTAAAAATTTTTAAAGTTGGATATGTGATCATAGTGTGGCCCGTAAAATTGTTTTGCATTCGCATAATAGGCCTTAAAAATGACATCCAAAAATGGCCCAAATGACTGTCTCACTATGCGGCCATTTTGCGGCCCGCATAGTGATTATATGGCCGCATAATGGGCCACATAAATGCCCTATTCCTCCAAACATTTTCCTTCAACTCCCCAACACACTGTTCATCCCAAAAAGACTATATCGTGGCAAGCTTGCGAGCTACGAAGAATCTCTACTATCATTAACACCTTACATCCTCCCCCACTTAAGATCATTCGTCCTCGAATGGGGGTCTAAATCTGTCCTTATAACTCATCCTGACCCAGTTGTTCTTCACACGCTAGCAGCCCCAATTTATTTGCTAACTCTGCAAATTTACAAAAAATTCAACAGAGTTATCCCGCCCCCTTTTTCCTTTCGGAGTATGGGTTTCGACATTTTGGGATAACTCATTTCCCTTTGGGATGGGGTATGGAATTTGAATAGTCACCTCTAATGGATTAAGGTGCGTTAGGGAACCTAAAGCAAATAACTCATAAACCGATTTACTTTACCAGAGATTGGGTAAGGGCTCAAAATTACCTTGAGGGGAAGGTGTTAGGCACCCCTCGAGGTCCACAATGGTGGGTCCTAGCCAAACTTAATTTAAGAGAATTAGTCATAAAGCAATTTAAACAAATAGAGATCATTTTAAAATGGGAGTAAAGGGGGTCCTAGGTTTATTAGCCAATACGATCACTTCTATGCAATACTCGGTAAGCTTCCTCAAATAGAGGTGTCATACGTAGCATTAGCGCACAGATCATCATCTCATTTACTACCCAATTACCCTTGCTATTTCCAATTATCATCTAAGATTTCTAATAGTATCCGGTACGTATTCTATGTGTGCACTACTCGTCCCTTACCTATGGCCCTGGAGGTGGTTAGAACCTCTATTTTAAGGTGGTTCGAGACTCACCTGTGTTGCTTAAAAGGAGAAAACTAAGCGACAAAGAAAAACCATATGGGGCTGTCACATAATGAGCAATTAAAGGGGCTCATATTTACCTCCACAAATAGACAAATAGTTGCACGCTTTAAATGATTTAGGAGTCCTATAGGCAGGATATCTAAATGAGCATAAACAGAATATATAGCAGTTTTAGTAATCGAGGCAGCGAATACCTACAAATTTGCCTACTGATTTTTGTTAGTACAGAATCTGAGCACGTTTCAAGCAGGAAGAAAAACACAATTTTAACACGGGATTTTAATTATCCCACAGGCTTGCATAAGTGATAACCAGGAAGAATCCTATAGAAATGATATCTAAATGTTAACCAGACCATGATTATAAACCAGTGATTGATTTTAATAGGCAGATTTCATGTTTTAGATCCTCTAGGCATGTTTTCTATGTGCCGAAACTGATTACAAGCATTATGACATCTAAACATAGAAACTGATTTCATACATTTTTCCCTATATGCATGATATCTAAGTGTTGAAGTTGTTTTTACACTTATCTCCTACATGCATGATTTCTAACTGTCAAGACTGATTTTTTATATGTGTTTCCTATAGGCATGATATCTAGACGAATGAAGGTGTTAACTAATTTCCAAGCAAGTTCAATAAAAGAACCTAGAAACATGATTTCTAATGCACACATAGAGGTTTTGAAAATATGGTACTTAAGGCAGAATTGATAATGAGCTAGAAATAGGATTTATAAGATGCAAATGTGAAAATTCAGAATTTCAAAGAATGAGATAAGTCCTATGGGCATGATTTCTAATGCATATAAATCATCATCACAATAACCTATAGGCATGACTTCTACCCGAACCCAACAAAACATATATATATATATATATATACATATAAAGTCCCTCCGTATATTTTACTAATAACCCCATATTTGTTTTACAATGATTGTTATTATAGGCCAATACAAATGAGTTATATAATTAAAATCACTATACTATAGAGATCCTTGGGAGGCCTAATGTCAATCCTGGAAGCCAGGCCTTCAAGCAAGTATGAGGTACACCAATGGTCCATAATACACCAAATGGCTTCTGGTGTGTCAAAGTTCCCAAGGGCCTCAGAGGCCCCGGGCAGTGCTCACACCAGAACCTTTACAAAGAAATAGTTTTTTTATAAACAAGTTTGGAAAGGCCAGCCCCAGTGTGTTAGATTTCGGAGGAGTCTCATGGACTCCTAGGCAGTGCTCACACTGGAGGGGCAGGACCCTAGATATCTAAGAGTAGGAGTTGAAAAAAAAGATAGGAGATAGTTTTAGAAAAAAAAACAGCTTGGATTTTAGAAGTGAACAGAAACAGATTACAAGATCACAAACATCACAGAACCACATCTTAGCAGATTGGTTCACACATGGGTACCAATAGTCACAACAAGAGTACAAACACTTGAATTATAGGCAGAACAGGGTCACAATTGAGTCAATCAAGGTTTCATATTGCTGAAGTTGACTTAGTTTATTAAGTATTACTAGGTGGAATCATATAGACATGTATTTAGCAGAGAGAATGTTGAAGCTATATGACTAATCAGATAGCCATACAGAAAAGGTGGCAGGAATCTAAAGCACATTAGTCTTGAAAGAAGGACATAGAAATCATAAATTGATCAGGAACATGCTAAGGTAAATTATCAACACATAGAACACATAGTCTTGAAAGAGACATGCTAGTTGAGATAGAATACAGAACTGCATAGCAAACAGGGGCATTGAAGTCTGAAATAAACTATTACTATAAAACATATGGAACAACATAAATAGTAAGAACTAAGGCATAGTGGTTAAGATGGTTAGAAATCAGATTTCAAAACAGAAGCATATTCAAATTCATAATAAAACTTACTACATAGCATATAGAAGAGAACATGATAACAGAAATAGGGGCATACCAGTTAAAAGATAGCAGGCAGGAAGGTGAAGGAAAGTTGAATCCAATAGTATATCCTTGGCTTTCAGCCGACTAGACAGTGCAATAAACACAAGTAACAAAGAATTACAATGGAGAGTGTGTGTGAGTAAGAGTTTGTGTGTGTGTTTCCGTATATTTCTGAGTGTGTTCGTGTGTTTTAAGAATAAGAAGTGGGGGGATTATATAGCACTTATCAGTGTGAAACTAATAAGGCAAAGAATATTAGAGTTCATAAATAAGGCATACAAGTAAAATCAACCCATTAATTGGGGCAAAAATAAATCAAATAACTCAATAGAATCCGAGAAAGATGTGACGACCCCAAATCCTAAGCCGGCCGTGATGGCGACTATCATGGAAATAGGCTAGCCAACCATTACAGACTATCATAATATTTCATAATTTCCCAAAATTAGCAGATTTTAAAACAGCAAAATGAGATTAACAATTTATACACTTTCCCAAAATCTGGAGTCGACTGTCATGAGCATCTAGAACTGTAAATACAATGTACATTAAGGTGACTTGCTACTACAAAGCCTAGAGCACAAACGACAAAAACTATGAACTAAGGAAAGGAAAAGAGGTGAGATGGGACGCTGAGCAGCTACCTCGATCCCCGAACAAACTCCAAGCGCGTCCGAAAATCAACTAGTGAGACGGTTCGGTACCTGGATCTACACACAGAGGTGCAGGGAGTAACATGAGTACGCCAACTCAGTAAGTAATCAAAGTAACTAAAAACTTGAGTGTACTGACGAGCATTTATAAATCATGTAAATCCATATAATGAATAATAGTGGAAATGAATAAATCAAATCAGGAAATCTACATTCTGAATATTTCATAAAACTCCAATTTCCATTTAAAAATCTCGCATAAAATCATTTGTCCAACATTATCATAAGAGGCTCAGTGTAAAGAATAGTGAAAACGGTAGTTTCATAGAATATAAGCCCCTCGCGCACACTATCACTCACAATAAAGCCTCTCGTGCAAGCCTCTCAGTCACTCGTGACTCCACTATCAGTATCTCATGCTCACACTAAACACTCGTACTCAACAAGTACCATGAATACACACAACNATATATATATATATATATATGGTGTTGCAGCGTGCAGCCCGGTCCTTATAACATATGCTCCAACGTGCAGTCCGATCCATATAATAGTCGACTTCGCCCACTAGGGGTGTGTCGCGCACCCTTTCTTCCTCTTCCTCGCGGAAGATCTGGTTCATGACATTGGTTGGGACAAATCTTTCCTTTTGGGAAAAGGGTTTGCATATTTTGAAGAGTCGCCACCTAGTGATCTTAACGGTGCGTTATAGCACCTAAGTGGTTTAATTACAACTACTTTGCTAACCAGAGATTTGGGTAAGGGCTTGAAATTATCCTAAGGGGAACCCCTCAGAATCCACAAGTATGGTTCTCGGCCAAATGGTTTCGTGAATTTGTACAAATAGCAAATAACAAGTAAAGGCTCAAATAAGAGGGGATTTAAATCTTAAGTATATAGGTGTTTAGAAAAATAGTAGGGGTAATTACGAAATATTGTATACAAGTGTCCTAGGTTTATAATAATATGGATCACATCAATGCAATACCCGGTAATCACTCCTCGAAGAGGGGCTACACATGGTATTAGCGCACCGGTCATCATATCCATATTCTACCCTTCCCACCCCGTGAAGGTAATTAAAGCGTGTGTTGGTCACGAATTCTATTGCGTGCTATTACCCGTCCCATCCTATCAGTCCTAGAGGAGGTTAGGACTACTATCCTAAAGGGTAGGTACTAGGTAGACCCTCATGTTTAGAAGGGTAAAATTCTAAGGCGACAAGAAAAGAACATGTCGGACTGCAATCAGTGGGAAACACATAGGCGCATAAAGGAGGCTGAGATTTTCCTCCGCAGATAAGGCATATAATTAGCACGACTCAAACACATATAAGGGCAGTATTGTTAATTAAGATCCTAAGGCATGGTATCTAGGTGAATGCAGAGGATAGGCATACTTGTTTTATAACTCAAAAAAATATGCTCTTATTCAGTTTGCCTATTGATTTAAAAGTACCTATTAGTGTTATGCAGCACACACAAGAGAGAGACATATTTCTAAATTTTTTGGAAATTTAGTCACCTAAGGCTTGCCTAGGTGGGGGACAGTGTATATTAATAGAATTATTAGAGGAATTATTGCAAATTGTTACCTAAATATGTTGTTCTAGGTTGTTCAGAACACAGAAGCATTACCAGTTTTTTTTAGAGAAAAATGAGTGGGGTGGTTAAACCTTTTATACATAAGTAATTAGACTAAGTGTAATTGAGCGATTAGGGAACTATAACATGATATCTAATGCACAGATAGAGATGCAGAATGATGCGTATGCAGAATTCCTATCCATGATTTCTAAATGCTCAGTAGTTACAGTATTAATCATGGTTTTAGAAGATTCTAGAATGATAATTTATTTTAATGTTGTTTAGCCTAGGAGAAGATTTCTAAGCGTGCATGGCAGGGTGGAACATGATAGTAGAGAATACCATTTATTAGCAAGATTTTCTAAGTAAAAGTAAACATGATGAAACAGTAGGTATGAGACCTAATAAAAATGATTTCTAATGCGTGAAATTTGAAAATATGGGCCTAAACATGATCTCTATTGCACAGATAGGAAATAAAATAAAATAGCATGGTTTCTAATGCATGAATTTTAACATATGGGCCTAAACATGATCTCTATTGCACAGATAGGAAATAAAGTCTAATAGCATGATTTCTATCCCTTTAATAGCTAATGCATGCGTAGGTACCCCTCCCTTTTCACTATCCATCCCCTGAGTTGTTTAGAAATTATTACAGGCCAGGGAATTATGAATTACACCACCAAAGGAAAAATAATAAGTTACTTCTATAGGGAGCCTTCAATTAGGCCAAGATCTTCCAAACCTCACTGCCTTATGGTATTGCATAGCCTTTTCATAATCCGGATGTGTCAGAGTTCCCTAAGGACCTCAAGGGCTCCCGAGCAGTGCTCACACCCAGACATAGCCAAAGAATTAAACATGTGCAGTGTGGAAGTGCCAGCCATGTGTGTCAGAATTTAGAGGGTTCTCAAAGAGTTCCCAAAGCACTGCCCACACGAAGGGGGCTGAACTTAGACTTCTAAGAGTGTATGTGAGAGTGGTTTTTATTTAAAAGGATTTAATAAGGAACACTTTTGAGAAAAGGGTAAGTAAGAAAAAAGTTTTGAAGAAGGAAATAGGAGCTTAACATCACACGAGGACCAAGGATAGTCCAACAATCACAAACAGGGGTAATGGGATTAGGGACAAATACAGAGCATGTAAGGGCATACATACAGCAGGCAGATACACACACAAACATACAATCAGGAACTCTTGAGGGTCTAGAGGATCAACGAGTACAGTGCTAAGTTAGATTAATGCCTAAGGCCATGGTTAAACTAATGTACCAGTCATAGGCATGTATGAAGTAGGTGCCAGTCTACAGAAACATCCTGGTCTTAAACAAATAAAGCCTAATTTAAACATGCAAAAGGGAGTTCAGGATCCTAGATACATGTTGAAGAATAAGTGAGCAAGTTAGAAGCATGCTGAATTACAGCAGTAATGGAAACATGTTGGTTTGAGGAACTGAAATCTAAATTAGAACATACAAGTGAAGTGAAGAAAGCATTAACACAAACAGGAAAGTAGGAGAATGCACAATAGTTAGCCTTATCTTGCAGCCATCTAACCTAGAGTAGTAGTAATTAGCACAAAAGAGAGAGCAGAAAGTCTTTTAAATTGTGAGAGAGATTTTGAACAGATTAGTTCGTGTGTGTGTCTGTGTATGAATAGAGTATATATAGTTTTGAAAACTTTATGAAAAATAAGGAAAGAACTAGAATTAACACTAATTGTGGGACTGAATATCAATCAGTACCCAATTAGTACAAGTATTCCTATAATCAAGGGAGTAATTCACACGGTGAGTATTAAATAAGGAAAGAACCATATATAGCTTAAAGGAATATAAGAACTGTGTAAGTATAATAGGAAATTAGGTATCCCTTAATTGAAGGGGTTAAACTCAAACGACTAGTAGGTAAAATAATAATTAAAGAAAGTTCTGATGCGTGCAACATATAAGGAAATAGTTTCACCCCTAATTCAAGCATACAATTGAGACTAGGTTCAAAAGATATCACTTAAGGAAATAGTAATCAATTAAAAATTAATCAATTATATAACAAGGTAAGAAAACAAAGTTGGAAATCAATAAAAACATCTCATAAGAAATCAAGGATTTGAAATTGGTACTAATTAAGGAAAGGCCTCATGTATCAAAGGAAACATTTAGAATCAGCAGAGGATATCGTATGAAAAATCAGTATAGTACTACTCATAATCATTCAGGGATTCAAGGCAGTAATGATTCAAGTAGGGTAGACACACAAGAAGCAGTATAATTAAAGACCCAATAGCATAGTGAAGCAATAATCACAAAGAAACAGATATTACTCATGGGAAACGGACACACATACAAATCGAAAGAAAAAGACATGCTCAGAATTTAGAACACAGTGTTTAAAGTAAAATTTTTAACATAATAAATCATGGTGATAAAACGTTTAAGCATATGGGAAAAATCACTTGAACNGTTTTAACATAATAAATCATGATTAAAAGTGATAAAATGTTTAAGAATATGGGAAAAATCACTTGAACTTTGAGAAACTTTTTGAAGAAAAGGTTTCAGAAACCCTAAGTGAAAAACTTGTTTAAAAAATGGAAAACCTTTAAGAAAAAAATGTAATAATACTCGTAATAAACCCGGATCTAGTGTAGATCTAAGAGAATAGGAAGGTTATCGAAGAAAAAATGTAAAAAGCCTCATGATATACACAGATCTAAGACAGATCTGAAGGAATCATGAAAATACCAAGGGTTAGGGTTAGAGAGTTGAAAAAATGAGAAAAACCTTAAAGATGTCGTCAGCGTTAGCCGAAAAAGTCATGGCTCTTACTCAGACGGCCGGAGGAGGCCGGAAGATGGC
>ML407686.1:109971-151843 GCA_005239525.1 Nicotiana knightiana | reverse complement strand
GTTTAAGATGGAGGACTGCAAAGACGTCAACACACCAATGGAGTGCGGGATCAAGTTATCTAACGGAGGAAAAAAAGTAGACCCAACATTATTCAAGAGTTTAGTTGGAAGCTTGCGGTACTTAACGTGCACAAGACCGGATATTCTTTATGCTACAGGGCTCGTGAGTCGCTATATGGAAAATCCTACTACGGTGCACTTCAAAGCAGCAAAAAGAATACTCCGTTATCTCAAAGGTACGATTAACTTTGGACTATTCTATACCAGTACTAATGATTATAAGCTTGTCGGGTACAGTGATAGCGATTGGAGTGGTGATGTCGATGACCGTAAGAGCACAAGTGGCATTGTATTCTACATGGGAGATACTGCCTTTACATGGATGTCAAAGAAGCAACTCATCATCACCCTCTCAACATGTGAAGCGGAATATGTAGCAGTCACTTCCTGTGTATGTCATGCAATATGGCTGAGAAACTTATTGAAAGAGTTAAGTTTTCCACAAGACGAGCCGACCAAGATTTATGTGGATAACAAGTCAGCGATAGCTCTGGCTAAAAACCCGGTATTCCATGATCGCAGTAAACACATCGACACGCGCTATCATTATATCCGGGAGTGCATCATGAAGGAAAGTGTGCAATTGGAATATGTGAAGACACGTGATCAAGCGGTTGACATCTTCACCAAGCCTCTCAAGCAAGAAGACTTTGCAAGACTAAGGAGCTTAATCGGAGTTATAAGAAATCAAGTTTAAGGGGGGATGTTGAAAATGTAAACTTGATTTTTGGGTTTTTGGATTGGGACACAATATTTTTTAAAGGCCAATTATTAAGAAAAAAAAAAGTTATAATACAAGTTAGCCTTTTCCCAAATATTCTAGCCTCTCCTTTCAAAATACCTCTCATTTCCAACACCGTATGCATCCAAGCTTCTATAATGCCTTTAAAATGTTTGACACAATTATAAAAGATTAAATAAGAAAAATAGCCATTACACAAAACATGATTTTGAAGGAGCAGAAGGAGATACCATATAGACATTGAGGTGAGATGAGGGATATTTTGTGAGAAAGATTTACATTACAATGCTAATTTCTCTACAGCACATCGAACTGTGCCTAAATTGGTGATGTAATCTTTATTCTATCGAGCTGTATTATCTGTAGAGATGCATTTTCAAATATATAGACATTAATAATCTGTTGATCCTACTAGAAATTAATAGTTGTATAATCTCTGTATGTTTCCTTTCCTCTTGCCTCAAAGAACTCTGGACGTCAGCCTTAGATGATTGTTTCTTCTTGCTCTCAATACAGTCTTTCAAGTGAACCATATCCTGGACCTGAAGAAAGGAAACAATATATCCTAAGATGTTTCAAGGTATACAAAAAAACATGCACTAAACAGATAGTCCAAATATATTTTGAGTCTAAAACCAGATCACATTCAAGGAAACCCTTCACTTCTTCCAAAGAGAATTTAGAATGATCGTGCAAAATAATACAAAGATAGCATACCCAAGCACTACGCAGGTAGTTAAATTGGAAATTTGAGTCTGAAACAAGATCACTTTTAAGAAAATTCATAGTATTGAACCAGCTGCTCAGGTACAAAGCAAACAACAAATACCTTCAAACTTGAGATGAACAGTGGTTCGGAATGCCACTTTATCTATGGCATCGCCATTTTTACAAATGCAAATATGGCACTTCTCAAATCGCCACCATATATCGTGTATTGCGGCGATTTTCAGAAACCGCCACAAAAAAACGGTTCACCGAAGTTTTGTAGTGACGTACCTAAATCTCTCCTGATATTTTATGAATTGTTATGTCATGTGGTCTTCTAGATCACTTGCCTCCTTTATTATGATCATTTGCTCATATTTATCAAGAAGTTTATTTGAAACCGATTTGTCTATACGCAGCGTACCATAGACTTTGTCCTTCTAGGACTTAATAGGAGCATTTGCAATGAGAATATAGTTACTTTCTTTGGATCAGCAAATGCATCTGGCATGCTTTGCAATATATTGCAAATGAATTATCCTTTTTATGAACTTCAAGTTCATATTATCTCATTCGAGGATCTAGATATACAAATCATAATTCATTCCACGTAACTTTTTCTCAACTTTTATCATGTCTCCCCCTCATGTTAGAAAAACTAACTTGCTTTCTCAATTTTGGAAACTCATCTTTGTGTGTTATGGTGTTAATCAAAATATACACCGCATATCAATAATAATAAGATGAAATTATTTGGTTCCTGACCCTGAATCGCTTATGAGGGGAGAGTGTAATATACTTTCGTATATAACGTATATCAAACTGATATAGATAACTTCATTCTCATAAGCAATAGTTTAGCTATTAAGTGGAGGCAATCAATGAATCATTTTGCTAAACCAATTGTGTTTTAAACCAACTTATCAAGATGAACTGTCTTGAATAGAAAATCTGAAAATTATGCTTGAAATTAAATTATTGAGCAAGTTACCCCGCAAACACAGGCCAGGTTGCAGGTTAATAATAATCGCACATGTAACCATCTCATAGATGCATCTTATGTGCTATACATGGCATGTGAAAGGGCCTCAATTTACCTTTGATATTTCCAGCATTCATGGGATTCAATCCCAATTTTCGTTGGTCCATTAATTAATTAGAACAAGCAACATAAGAGAATTCACAAAGAATTTTCTAGTTCTTTAATATTTATCCATGTAAATTCTCTTTTATTTTTGCACATCATACTTAAATTAATATGACTAAACCAATTATGTCAACTGAATAAATTATCTAACATTGATAAACTTCAAATTTACACCAGGTTTAATGCTCTACTTAACAAGGCTAATCAAATCCTCCTTATAATTAGGCAATCTTTTTGTTCAATCAAAGTGTTCACATTATGATTTGGTATTATGGTTGTTGTGTCTGCCGAACTAAGTGCCAAATGTAAGAATTTAAACAAAAAGAGAAAACTAAATAAGAAAATTGGATGAAATTTTAACAAAATTAATATAGTAAGAGTAAAGAAAATCAGCTGTTTATGAGACCCAAAATAGCGGAAGTTTCACTTAAAAAATGGAAATAGCTACGAACTTTGTCGCTAACAGAATTTTTTCATAATCCGTAGCTAAATAGGATTAACGATAAATTTTCTATTTAGCAACAAAATTTGTTTGCCGCTAATTCCTCTTTTTTAATAGTATTTATAAATGATCATGTTTCGCTTCCAAAGTTAGTGTCTTTGCCCGTATATGAATTGCATGCGACTAGGGGTGTGCATTCGAATCGGTTTATCGATAAATCGAATCGATTATTTGCTATCGGTTTATCGATTTCGATTTCGATTTCGAAATTTCCTTATCGAGTTATCAATTTCGATTTCGGTTTTGTCCTCTTCGGTTATCGGTTTATCAATAAACCGATAAGATATACTAAAAAGACAAAATATTCCCTTATTCTATGATACCCTTTCCTTTACCCTAAGTCCCTAACCCTATTATTTCCTCTACCTATTCTTCGGAGCCGCTTTTACCTTTCTCCCTCTCTCCCGCGAACTGCAAACCCAACAGAGAAAGTCAACTCTGGCGAACTTCGGCGTACTACGGCGACTTCAATAGTACGTTTCTCCCTCTCTCTCTCTGTGCCTTTTTTACAATTTCAAGCATCAACAGATTTCACCTCCGTATCCATTTCAAGAGACCTTCTCTCTCTGTCATTGAGCTCTCTTCAGGTACCCTTTTTTCTTTGATGTAGAAACAAATATTTTTCTTTGTTTGTGTATTCTTCTGTAGTCATCATATATGCTTCTTCAACTCCATGTTTGTGGGTCATCTTGGAAGTTACTCCTTGCTGCTGCTTCCATGGCTACTTCCTTTGCCTCCGTCGCTGGTTTTAGATTGTTGGTTAGTCCTTTTCTATAAAGTGTTGGTTTCAGCTTATTGGTTTAATGAGCTTTTACACCATCATTACAATTTCATTATGTAGAAAAAGTTAGTAGCCTTAGATTTTTTATATTGTTGATTCTATAGCATGAGACAAGTTTAGATCTAGAAAACGAAGGAAATAGTTCAAGAAACTGTCAAAATGGTTGCTTTCCTAGGCGTGTTTATAGCGATATACTTTCCGTGGAATCCCGCAAATTTTCTTATTGGTGTAATCGATAACCGAATCGATAAGCCCCAAAAATCAATAAATCAAAATCGAAAGAATCGAAACCTTATTGAAACGATAACGATAAACATATGTACAAATCGATAATCGATGAATAATTATCGATAAGGGTCAAAATCAAATCGATAAATCGAATGCACACCCATACATGCGACTCTTCAGTGGTGGGTGAGGTTCTATCAAAAATTAAGCAATGATGCAATCAATAGGAGCTCCCTTATCCACACTTCGGTTGTGTTGGTATTAATAAACACAACAACTTAATCAATTGGGTCCGTTAAAGCTATTTCCACTGAATATAATGAGTCTCTTGCTGAGAGATAAATTTAATGTCCTCTCGGAATTGTTTTTTGATGGTTGGTTGGTAAATGAAAAATTAATAATAATAATAATAATAATAATAATAATTAAAAAGAATTGATGGAAATTTTTATTATTAAACTCATGTAAGATAATTGGATGTACATTCAAATGCAATCTTCCATAGATCTTTTGGACAATAATTTAAGAAGAATTATCCATCATTGAATCACCTTCCTAGATATGCAATCTTCAAATTTAAGATCAGAAATCTTTCAAAGAACACTCAAACCAAATGTTGGACTCCAAGTAACCTAATGAGCTGGAAGTAGATAGTAAAAACCAAGACTTTGTACTTTAATGTTCTTTACTCAAATAAAAGACAAAAAAAGAAAAATTAAAGGAAAAGTAAAAACAACATAACATGATTCTCCTAAATTGATGCAGCAATTATTTAAACCACTAATGTTTTGGGTCAATAAGTGGTTACAAAGAAAACTTGCATGCCTAAATTGCAAGTTATAAATATGTAGATAGCATGATAATTGCAGCCTTTTGGAAATAGAATAACATTTATTAGTAATATTCCCTAATTATTGACAAGTTCATGAACTTACTCAACAAACATTAAGGTTTATATACTTTGCAGATTTTGCAGAAAAAAGATCTACTTTGTTTTTTCAGTTTTTGTCTGTACTTTTAACAATTCCATGTTTTGAAACAATTGGCTTTGCAAATAATGCAATTCCTCATCCAACATTTCCATCATACTGTCTATCTGTTAGATTAGGTTCCACATCTTCTCATGTCAGCTTTTAACCAATAAATGTTCTTTCTGAGCTCAAAAACGACATAGTCAACTGATGTTTTAAAGTAAGGATAGTGTCGAGCAGCTTTCGCGCACCTAAATTATTTCATCTAACAACTATCGGGGTAACTATTCATCTAGTATTTTTTTTCTCTTGGAATTTGAACCCTGATTTTCAAAATTAGCGCTCACTTTATTGACCACAAGGTCACGACCTAGTCCACAGCTTTGAGGACTAAAATTAATAAAATTTTCAATTTTGTGCAGCTTGATCCAGGTCAGCATGTGCTTAGATGTTTCTTAAATGTTTGGGATTTCATTTAAAATAAGGTTTTAGCCCATATTCATTTAAGGAATTAACTAGTTCTAACAAGTAGTTATGCTATGACCTGTGACTTGTGAGTCAGTCAGTCTTATCAAAACTGCTTTGACAAGAGATTGTCAGAAAAAATATAATGTCTTTTTAAACTAAGTTTTTAGCCCATATTAAACATTGTTAAAGAGTCATGTTTTGCATCAGTTTCCTGTACCCTTTCAGCAGTTCCTTCTATCCAAGAAAAACTAGGAAACAAACAAAGATCCTTTGACAATCAAAATCAAATATACTCTTCCCTGGCAATATCAACACACAGAGCTCTATATGTATATAAAAGCAAATACCAAGTAAACATAGAACAAAGTAACTATGGAAAACATGAGACTTAATCCTATGTTTCTCGGACTTCCGAAAACATTGGGACACTTTGGAGGATCTGATACGCATATGATAATATTTTTGAAGTGTCCGACTAATATAAATCCACAAACTAAGATTCAAACATGAACCCCGATGATTAGGTATTTTAAATTAGTGATGAATTTAGCCTAAATGAGGCAATTAACATGAGATCAATATTATGTAATTATAGATGGATTGGAGGAATTTGTACAAATTGCTCGAGGTGAAGCATTTGGTATTTCGGCACGAGTACTGTGAGTAGTAATCTTACTGCAATTTGTGTTTTTCATAACTTGCATGATTTACACATGATTTTTAATGTGAATATGTAACTGATTATTTTGAGTTGCATGTGAGACAAGTCTTTTACTCGATATAATACTGAAATATTTATTTGAGATGATTACCGTTGTTCTAAATATTGCCGTTGTCACTAGATCTGTTTTACCGTTACTTGAATTTAGTGTTATCGGAATGAAATTATATGATTTGATAAGAACCGAAATGCCCTATATTGTTTAAAATATTTTCTATGAGTATATACGGATTACAGAGACAAGTATAAATGGGAGTAGACATTGAAGGATCTTGTAGCTAACGGTGGGTTCGTTAGACCTGGTGCACCTTGTAATTACAGATTACCGTTTTAGCCGCTAGTGGGAAGGTAGAACTAGCATACTGTTACCGATTTTCCTCGAGTAGGGACTACTGTTATATTTGACTTCTTGCGAAGAAGTCCACAATTATACCGATTACATGATCCGTTGTTGAAACCTCCCAAAATGTGAATATTGATATTATATAGTGGTTACCGAGTTTATTACTGAATTGTTAATTGTATTATACTACAAGAAAACATGATGAGACTGAAAATTATTTATTGTTTCTGAAAGGGCATTTTTATGTTAGTTCTGTTTGAGATACTAGTATGTTTTCTGACTTGTCCCCAATAAAAACGGTTGTGGTTAAGTGTTATTACTTACTGAGCTAGCGACTCATACCTCGCTAATTTTTTTACAGAGACAGCAGTTGACGCGGGCGAGAATTTCGTTAATTAGAGCGCACAGGTTGATAGCTCTTGGTGAGCCTTGCACTTGTTCGCGTGGGTGGAGATTTTATCAATTGTTATGGTCTTTTTTTGAATGCTTAGAGTCGCTCCATGGTCATTATTTTAGTGTCTTGAGTATTCTTTGTTATTATAGACTTATGTTGAGTATTGCTCATTCTTATCTAGAGATAAAGTAGTATTTCTAGTTGTTAGTGGGTGGACTGCTAAAGGTAGATATTTATTTTGGTTAATTAATAAAGTTATTGTCATTTGAATTGCTATTAGGATGTTTGATTGCTGATTTGAGACAGGAAAATTTTTGGGATAGTCCAAAAATAGGGGAAACTCTGTCCGATTTTCTGTAAAGTATCGATGAGGCTTACTTTGGGGCACTTGCTCCTAGGTGCTAGTCATGATCCTAAATTGGGTCGTGAAAAAGTTGGTATCAAAGATTAGGCTTTAAGTCCCGAGTCATGGAGCAATGTTTAGTAGAGTCTTGTTCATGGGTATGTAGGGGCCCATACTTATGATCTTGAGGCTACTGAACATCTAGGAATGTTTTCTCTTCTTTCATTCTTTGATCGTGCGTTGAGATAACTTGAGATTGACTTTGGAGTATTTCTTTCGCAGATGGCTAGGAGACGCACACCCTCATCTGCTGGACGTGGTGCTGGACATGGTACTACTCGGGGTGGCGGTCAATTTGGAATTTGTCAAACTAGAAGACAGACTGCTCCTCAACCTGAAGTTAGGATCATGGGTCAACCCCAAGCTGTTATGCCAGATCAAGTGCAAGGGCAGGGAGTTCAGGACGCTCCACCACCAGTGCCAACTGTTGTACCTACTGTTGCCTTACCTGCAGACGCAGTGGCAAGGTTATTGAATGTGTTAGAGGCGTTGATGCCTACTCATGGTGGAAGTTCAGCTCCTCAGGTTACTTTACAGACGCAAGCACCTGCACAGACTCAAACTTTCGGGAATAAGGAAGTATCCTAAAATTGAAATCACCAAAATTCACAGTTTCTGACGATTCAGCAGATCCTAAAAGTTTCTTGGATGGGAAACTCAAGGCATTACATGCTCTAGGATGTTCTAGTGAGAGAGCGTGGAGCTCAAAACATACAAACTAGAGTATATGGCCAATACATGGTATGAAACTATGTTGCTAGGAAGGCCAACAGGAGCAACACCACTGACATGGGACGAGGTCACTAAGTTGTTCATGAATCATATTCTTCCAGACAGCCTGATGCAAAAATATGCTAGAGACTTTGAGAAATTAATTCAGACTCTAGATATGGATGTGTCAACATATAACGCCAAGTTTTGTAAGCTGGTTAGATATGCTCCGTACTTAGTGCCTACTGAGTACGATCGGGTTCAGAAGTTCGTTGATGGATTGGTTGGTTGGTTATCCACTGTAGTATCCCCACAGATGAAGACTTTATCCTACTCTGATGCAGTCGACCTTGCTAGAAAAATTTAAAACAAGGGACGTGATGAGCGTGCAACTAGTGATTTACGTAAGAAGGCCAAGACATGAGGGTCTTTCAGTGGCGGTTTTAGTGAAAATCGAAAAGCAGGAAAGCAGGGACAACAACAACAGGGTTCTTAGACAAGGACACACTTTTCTTCACAGACCACATACATACCACATTACAGACAGCGTACTAGGGGCCTGTCAGTATCTGGACATCGTAATTCTAGGCAGATATATGCCACTACTCTAGTCTTCCAGACCTGTGGTAGATCACATTTGGGCCAATGTCATGTTCTAACGGGAGAGTGCTTTCGGTGTGGCCAGTTGGGACATCACTTGAGGGATTGCCCTCAGCCTCCGAGTAATTTCAACCAGGCTTCTATTCAGTCAGTTGTACCTACTCAGACTACTCATAATACTTCAGGTACTACAAGTGAAGGAAATAGAGGTCGAGGCGCTGGACACCGTGATACTGTGAATCAAGGACAAGGGAATACTGGTAGAGGTCAGGCGAGAGTTTTTGCATTTACGAGACAGGATGCTCAGGCCTCAAATTTTGTGGTTACAGGTATTCTTTCTGTCTGTTCATTTGATGCACTTGCGTTGATTGATTCGGGATCTACTCACTCCTATGTGTCCTCGTACTTTTCTTTGAGGTTTAGTAGATAGCCTGAGCTATTGAATGATCCTTTTCTAGTTGCTACTCCTGTTGGAGAGTCTCTATTAGCTGAATACGTGTATAGTGCTTGTCAGATACGGGTTGAGGGTAGAGATACTCTAGATGATCTTATTGTACTTGATATGATTGACTTTGACATGCTGATAGGAATGGATTGGTTATCTTCTTCCTATGCTATCGTCGATTGTCATGCAAAGATAGTCAAGTTTGAGATACCAAACGAACCTAGTTTTGTTCTAAAAGGGGGTCAGGTTCCAGAGACTTGCAAAGTTGTATCTTTTATGAAAGCTCAACAACTTCTGAAGAAAGGTTGCTTGGGTCTCTTAGCTATTGTAAATGACACAAGAAAGAAAACAATTATTCTTTCTGTCTATTCATTTGATGCACTTGCGTTGATTGATCCGGGATCTACTCACTCCTATGTGTCCTCGTACTTTTCTTTGAGGTTTAGTAGATAGCCTGAGCTATTGAATGATCCTTTTCTAGTTGCTACTCCTGTTGGAGAGTCTCTATTAGTTGAATACGTGTATAGTGCTTGTCAGATACGGGTTGAGGGTAGAGATACTCTAGATGATCTTATTGTACTTGATATGATTGACTTTGACATGCTGATAGGAATGGATTGGTTATATTCTTCCTATTCTATCGTCGGTTGTCATGCAAAGATAGTCAAGTTTGAGATACCAAACGAACCCAGTTTTGTTCTAAAAGGGGGTCAGGTTCCAGAGACTTGCAAAGTTGTATCTTTTATGAAAGCTCAACAACTTCTGAAGAAAGGTTGCTTGGGTCTCTTAGCTATTGTAAATGACACAAGAAAGAAAACAATTAGTATAGAAAATGTTCCAGTAGCGAGAGAATTTTCTGATGTATTTCCTGAGGATTTAACAGGATTGCCTCCAGTACGAGAAATAGATTTTGGTATTGATTTTCCACCTGACACACATCCCATATCAATACCGCCATATCGGATGGCACCAACAGAGTTGAAGGAGCTAAAAAAACAACTACATGATTTGTTAGATAAGGGTTTTATCAGACCGAGTATATCTCCATGGGGTGCACCAATACTGTTCGTAAAGAAGAAAGACAGATCCTTGAGAATGTTCATTAACTACAAGCAATTGAACAAGATAACAATACGCAATAAATATCCTTTGCCTCGTATAGATGTCATGTTTGATCAGTTACAAGGAGCTTCCCACTTTTCAAAGATTGACCTCCGTTCTAGTTATCATCAACTTAGAATCAAAGATGAAGATATTTCTAAGACTGCTTTCAGAACTCGATACGGGCACTATGAGTTCCTTGTGATGCCTTCCGGACTGACTAATGCTCCAGCTGCATTCATGATTTAATGAATAGGTTGTTTAAACCGTTTCTGGATAGATTTGTAATAGTATCTATTGATGATATCCTGATATATTCTCGTATCCAAGGAGAACATGATAATAATCTCAGGATTGTGTTGCAGACATTGCGAGACCATCAGATTTATGTTAAGTTCTCAAAGTGTGAATTTTGGCTAGACTCGGTATCATTTCTGGGGCATGTTGTATCCAAAGATGGAATTATGGTAGATCCTAAGAAGACCGAAGTTGTGCAGAAATGGCCCAAGCCTACTTCTCCTATAGAGATTCGCAGCTTTTTAAGCTTAGCAGGCTATTACAGACGTTTTGTGCATAATTTCTCCAGAATAGCAGCGCCACTGACCAAGCCAACACAGAAAAATGCAAAGTTTCAGTGGACGGAGGAATGTGAGCAGAGCTTTCAGAAACTCAAATGTGTCTGACAACTGTACCAATATTAACCTTACCATCAGGTTCCGGAGGATTTACGGTGTTCTGTGACGCATCGAGGGTGGGATTGGGATGTGTTCTCATGCAAAATGGTCGCATTATTGGTTATGCTTCGAGACAATTGAAAAAGCACGAGCAAAACTATCCTACACATGATTTGGTGATGGCTGCAATGGTATTTTCTCTAAAAATTGGGAGGCACTATCTATACGGCGAAACTTGTGAGATTTATACTGGCCATAAAAGTCTGAAGTATATCTTTCAGCAGAGAGATCTAAATCTTCGGCAGTGTCGTTGGATGGAACAACTCAAAGGATATGATTGTTCTATTTTATATCATCTTGGAAAAGTCAATGTGGTGGTTGATGCATTGAGCAGAAAATCTATGGGGAGTTTGGCACATATAGCTCCTGCAAAGAGACTTTTGGCCAAAGATATTCAGGGACTAGAAGATACAAGTATCAGATTTAGTGTCAGAAATTCAGAGGCATTGTTGGCTTGTGCTCAAGATAAGTCTCCATTAGTTGAGCGCATTAAGGACACCCAATATGAGGATGAGCGATTATACAAATACAGAGATGAGACCTTAGCTGGTAAAATCAAGGATATGATTGTTGAAAGTGATGTTGTTCTTCGAATGGGTGGCAGGCTATGTGTCGCAGACGTAGATGGGTTGAGGAATGCTATTCTTAAAGAATCTCACAACTCTAGATACACTATACATCCTGGATCAACAAAAATGTATCATGACCTAAAGCAATTTTATTGGTGGGAAGGTATGAAGAAAGATGTTGCTAACTTTGTTTCTAGTTGTTTGACTTGTCAGCAGGACAAGGCTGAGCATCAGCGACCCACAGGACTACTACAACAAATTGAGATTCCAGAGTGGAAATGGGAAAGAATTACTATGGATTTTGTCACCGATCTACCACGAACTCTTAAAGGTTATGATTTAGTGTGGGTAATTGTAGATCGACTGACAAAACCAGCACACCTTTGCCAGTGAAGACTACATACGGCGGAGTGAGATATGCACAGATATTTATGAATGAAATTGTCCGGCTTCACGGAGTTCCAGTAACCATCATCTCTAATAGAGAATAACAGTTCACTTCACGCTTTTGGATATCTTTTCAAGAAGCATTGGGTACACGAGTAGATCTTAGCACTGCATTTCATCCACAGGCAGACGGGCAGTATGAACGTACTATACAGATCATGAAGGATATGTTGAGAGCTTGCATTCTTGAGTTTGGAGGTAGCTGGGACGCTTATTTTCACGACCCAAAAATCACAGGTCATGATGGCACCTTACTTGACTCGCTAGGTAAGCCAATTAACAAAAGGAACAAACCAAAAGAACTTATAGAAAAATAAATTGGGATTTATCTGAATTTTTACAAATTTTACCCAAGAACTGGTAGTACGAATAATGAGCTTCTAGAATTTAGGATTTACAAAGAAAATATAAATAATCACACGATCTGTTTGAAAACTACATGAAAAAATTATTAATGTCTAAAACTACCAAGGACTAGTGGCAGCTTCTATCCAGAATACACAAACATCTTAAGGGTCAGGCCCCGACTTCTTCAGCAGCTCCGCTCCAATAGTATGCAAAGAGTGTGCAGAAGTGCAGCATCAGTACAACCGACCCCATGTACTGGTAAGTATCTTGACTAACCCCGTCGAAGTAGTGACGAGGCTTTTAGTTAAAAAGGTGCTCATTAAAAACACTATAATGTAAGCTAGCAATAGAAATATGTGAGAGAATAATATAATAGAGTACACAATGCAACTTTACATAACAATAAAAGAGTACCGGAAAAAATACAATTCAACAGTTTCCAACATCTTAATCGACCTTTTCCTTAGAACGAAAGCCCATGAACCATAACAATTGCCTCAAAACTTTCATAGTGTGAAAGAAGTATTCAAGAAATCAAATCTAGCGGCACGGCAACACCCTTCATGCATTTATATTATCCTCACCATATATGCGTAAAACAGTACAAACCAAATGATAGAAATATCAATAATAGAAATGACAAGGGAGGGAATATGCAAGTAGTAATAATAAACGAGAATGTACAGAAGAACATCAATAATAGACTAAGCATAGAGCATAGAATTAATGACCACAATTAGGGAAAATGGGATAATTTCATCCAACTAGCATGATGGAGGCGTGAAGATGAACATAACAAATAAGAGGAGGGGAGGGGTGCATGTTTCTTGATAATGCAACAAGTAGAGCATGAATGTCCAACATGGGAGAAGACTTGTGCCTAAGTGCAGCAAAACAGATATGACATGGATGCAATTATAACAGCAAGAAGTAAGTATGATGTTCACAAGTTAAATAAATAGAAGGTATAGGCAACAGAACAACGATTTAGATAGAGAATGAGGACAGAACAGTGACGACAAGTCACATAAGAACCACAAATACGACGGTAATAATTCAAGGTAAGACATGAAGATATATTCAAGAAAAGATTATCATAACATAATGCATGTCTCTCGTCCTCGCTTGCATGGAAACACCCTTCGTGCCATGACATCACAATGATACAAAAGTATAAAAGTATAAATGCAATGGCACGAGATTACCCTTCGTGCTTTTACTCACAAATGACATGGCACTCCATCACCCTTCGTTCTTTTACTCTCAATAATATGGCACGGCATCGCCCTTCTTGCTTTTACTCTCAATAATATGTCACGACATCACCCTTCGTGCTTTACACTCTCAATAATATTGCACGGCATCACCATTCGTGCTTTACACTCTTCCTCATATGGTAATGAATATAAAATGGCATGACATCACCCTTCGTGCTTTACACTCTTCCTTACCAAGCATACGAATATCAATAAAATGGCAAGGCAGGAAGTATATATATAACATCGAAGAGAGTGATCAACGAATATTCCAAACAAAGTTCTCAATTACTGCTTTACAAGCCAAAAATGATTCAATGAACCCTCAACGGAGACATAATTCAAGTACTCCCATAAATCTCACAATTCATTAGCAACACAGATATAGAATCCAGCATCCCAAAATATCGGCCATAGCAAGATAGTAGTGATCACGCATAGAGATGACCGAACAAGACACATCAATGTATTCCCAAAAATTCTATCCAGCTTGATCAAGTTCTTAGGCTAGGTCTTTATTTCTAACATTTTATACTACGTTCTTAATATCTGTAAATCAAGTGAGGCATGAATCAAGGAAGTTACGTAATTCTACAAGACACAATTATAACATCATCTACCCCCGAGCATGATTAACCCCGACACATACATATATGCTCGTCACCTCACATATGTATCACCCCCGTATGTAGCAAACAAATGACAAATAGGAGAAAAAATTCCCTCAACAAAGTTAGGTAAAACACTTACCTCGATTCGGCTAACTCAACACTCAACTTAGCCTTTTCCTCTACGAATTTGCCTCCGCTTGACTCAATCTAGCGAATAATGACTTGAATACATTACACGATGCAAAAGAAAATAATTTCAATTATTAAAGCTGTGATTTTTATTCAATTCCTAAAAAGTCAAACCATGGGCCCGCCTAGTCAAAACCTGGGTCCAAGGGTAGGTCTTGACTACCCATAGCCTCACGAGTTCAAATATGTGTTTTATTTTCAAATCCGAGTCCTATTCGACTCTCAAAACTGAAATTTTCATTTTTTAAAACTTTGACAAAATCCCCAAGTTTTCCCATGAATATGATGTTAAAACTTGTAATAAATCATGAAATATAGTTGGAAATTTATTAAAGATACATACCCAATGTTTTGGTATGAAAATCCCCTCTCAAAATCGCTTCACCTCGAAGGTAGGGTTCAAAAATATGAAAAATGAAGTAAAACTCGGAATCCTCAGCACTTAACAGGCTGCGGATGTCGCATTTGCGATAGGGGGTTCGCAAATGTGTTCCTCGCAAATGCGGAAAAATTGTCGCAATTGCCAACATGAAGGATTTCGCTAAAGTCGCATTTGCGCAAAATACTTCGCAAATATGAAGGCCGGATTCTTCGCAAATTCGGCAGCCTCATCGCAAATGTGAAAACTGCCCAGCCGCCCAGTCTTCGCAAATGCGATGGCTGCATTTGCGACCAGAATATTGCAAATGCGAAGAAACCTATAACGACCCGACCGGTCATTTTGCATATTCGGACCCTGTTCCCCTAAATAAGACTTCCTGTAGCGGCTTTCAAGGATTCATGACTTGCGGGGACAGGTGGTTCGGGATTCGGAAGTGTATAGAGTAATATAGGAACACTTGGTTTCTTAAGATTGGCTTTTAAGGCCAAGTTTGACTTCGGTCAACATTCGGATTACATGACCTCGGAATCAAGTTTCCCGATTCCAGTAGCTTCGTATGATGATTTCGGACTTGTGCGTATGTCCGGAATGGGTTTTGGATGACCCGGGAACGTTTCGATGCCAAATAGCGAAAATAGAGTTTCCTTAAGTTCATAATTTGGTTTGGAACATGTTTTTGAGTTATTGCGGTCCTAACGGAATTTCAAGACCGGGAATAGTTCCGTTATGTCATTTAAGACATGCTTGCAAATTTTGGTGTTATTCTGAGTAGTATAGGTCGGTTCGGCGCATTGAAATCGAATTCAAGAACTTGAAAATTTTTAAGTTTGATTCTAGGGGTTTTAAGGAGTGATTTTTGAGTTTTAGCGTGGTTTAGGGTGTTCCGAAGGCTCGAGCAAGTCCGTAATATGATTTAGGACTTGTTGGTATAATTGCACGAGGTTTTGGGTGGGCCCAGGTGCCTCCCGGACACCAAACGGGGCCAAAAACCAGCAGTTTCAGCTGCTGGTGCTCCAGGTCTAGTGTGACCGCAGGTGCAGTTACCCTGATCGCAGGTGCAAGACCGCTCCTGTGGTCGAGGCCTCACAGGTGCGAATCCCAGGAGGAAAGTCCTACCTTCAAAGACGGAATTTCCTGCCGCAGGTGCGATCCCCAGGCTCCTTGCCAAAATCCGCAGGTGCGAACAATGGCTCGCAGGTGCGGGACCACAGGTGCGGTCCTCGAGTCGCAGGTGCGAGGTCACTGAAGGCAGTGAGCCTATTTAATTCGGGACTTAACCATTTTTCACCACTTTATTCTCCTCCATTGGTAATTTTGAGAGCTTTCAAGAGGGTATTCGGCCTAGCTACTAAAAGGTAAGTAATTTCCATTTAAATGTTAGATTATTACACTAAATCTAGGTAGATTAACACCTAATTAGTGGAAATCAAAGGGGGTTAGGGTAAAAACCTAGGGTTGATGAACTTTAGGGAATTTCATCACTTTTCTACCATGAAATCATGTAAAAACTATATATTAATGACCCTTAGGCTATGGGTGAGTGTTTTCTTCAAAAAATTTCGGATTCCGAGCATGTGGACCCGGGGGTGTATTTTGGGATTTCTTCAATAAAGATGAATTGGCTAAGCTAGTAAGAGAATTCCATACTTTTGAGTGTACATTGACGTATTTATATAATATTTGACTAGTTTCGAGTCCTCGGGTGTAGAGTTTGGAGTTTCGGACGCGTTCTTGACCCGGGAAGTAGGTTCTACGCGAGGTGAGTCTATTTTCTAACCTTGTAAGAGGAAATTGTCCCCATAGGTAATTATAAATGATTGAATTATCCTTATTTGCGGGGGCTACGCACGAGGTGACGAGAGTCCGTGCGTAGCTACTACTATGTTATGCTGGTTAGTCTTTAGGACTCACAAGCATGCTTATATGCCTTACTTGTATCCATGCATGTATTCCTAGGCGATTATTATCCTTGAAACTAGCATAAGAAAATGGAAGGTTACATTAAATCTTGTTGTTGCCATGATTCTTGTTTTTCCAAGTATGAACTCCATATATCCTGAATTTCCTGACAATTCTGGGTATGTATACGAGCACCCGTGTCGCTTTTATGATTCATGAGCGGGGTAGCCTTATATTATGTCAACCACGTCGCACGATCGATTCGCGAGCGGGGTAATAGATGTATCTATGGTTTGAGCCGTTCAACCCTTCGGCAGTGCACATTTAAATTTTCGCGTCGCTTCGGCCGTACGCCTCGGCATACTATATGCTATGTATTTGACTGAGAGTCTTATTAATATTGTCAAATGAATTGTTCTTTGTGGTAGGGGGCCTTGGACTTGTATTAATGTTGTTATTTGACACTTGCGGTAGGTGGTAGTTCGTATACTTGATATTCCATGTCTATTTGATTTCCATAATTGCTAATCCTGATTAAACTTGTTTAATTATATTATTGCTAATGACCCTAGTGATTAATACATCTACCTCTCGTCACTACTTCTTCGAGTTTAGACGGGATACTCACTGGGTACATATTTGTTTTTATGTACTCATGCTACGCTTATGTACTTAATTGTACAGGTTCTGAGGTTAGTGCATCTGGTTATCATACCGGAGCGCGATCGTGAGAGTACTTACTGGACTAGAATACACGGTGACCTGATTTTCCCGGCGTTCTTCAGCAGCACTGTGGAGTTTCTATTATTTTTTGAATATTTTTTTCTACCCCTTTCAGACAATTGTATATTTATTTTGTCTATTTTGTATATTCCACTAGTCGCCTGTGGACTTGTGACACTAGGTCTTGGCACACGTAGTGGATTTTCTAATATTTTGGCTACACCACATATGATGGCAACGATATTTTTAGTTCATTTAACCAAGTTGCATTCACTTGACTGTTTTCTTTAAATGATTTCTAAATCTAAATCTGACAAGTATTTAAATAGTTAAATAAGTAAAGGAATCTCACTAGCAAAATGATATTGGCCTGCCAGGCTCCGGTGTTGGGCGCCATCACGACCTGAGTAGGAATTTGGGTCGTGACAACATGGTATCAGAGCTCTAGGTTCACGTAGGTATCACAAGTCACATGCAAACTTAGTAGAGTCTTGCGGATCGATACGGACACGTCTGTATTTATCTTCGGGAGGCTATAGGGTGTTAATAAATCATCGTGCAGTTGATGGTCTTACTAAATCTCATTATTCTATTCTCTCACAGATAGTGAGGACTCGGGAACTTGATATTCCAGACCCAGGAGATGTCGCTAACCTCGCTGTCTGAGGCCGTGGCAGAGGCGAGGGAGGGCACCGGCCCGAGGTAGGGGATGAGGGCATCCCAGAGTTGCTCCATTAGAACCTCTAGAGGATCCTATCATCGAGGAGAAAGACAAGGTACCTCCAGCAGATCCTGTCGTAGTATATTTCATGACTGCATCGGGATTTCAAGAGATCACGGGCCGTATGATGCAGTTCATGGACACTATGACCCAGGCTGGTTTATTTCCAGCGGATCCTGCCACTTCTCAGGCGGGAGGGGGAGCTCAGACCCCTACCGTCCAGGCCGCAGGTCATGTGGCGACATTATATCAGACTCCGGGTACTCTGCCCGTGGGTGGAGCATAGCCAGCAGTAGCAGCACCAGAGCTCAGACCGGCTCCGGACGGCGATCCACATAAGCTACTTGATATATGGACTCGATTGCACCCTCCGGTCTTTGGAGGTGAGAAAGGCGAGGATGCCCAGGACTTTATTGATAGGTGCAGGGACAGACTGCACAAAATGAGGATTTTGGAGTCCCATGGAGTCGACTTCACTACTTTCCAGCTAGAGGGCATGGCCCGCAGATGGTGGCAGTCATTTATCCTTGGTAAGTTAGTAGGTTCCCCTACTATCACATGGGAGCAGTTCACTCAGCTATTCCTGGACAGGTATATTCCGCCCTCCGAGGGGGAGGAACTGCGGTACCAGTTTGAGCAGCTGGAGCAGGGACAGATGTCAGTGACAGACTACGAGGCCAGGTTTTCAGAGTTATCTCGCCATGACCTCATGATTCTTCCTACAGATGCTGAGAGAGTGTGGAGGTTTGTAGATGGATTGCCCTCAGGTATTAGGACCAACATGGCCTGAGAGGTGGAGATGGGTACTCCTTATCAGCTTGTGGTCGAGATAGCTCACCGAATTGAGGGTTACCTATCGAGGAGCAGAGCAGGGTCAGCAGGACAAGATAGCTAATTTTCTAGAGATTTCAGAGGTTCCCCAGCAAGGGGTAGAGGTCAGTTCGGTTGAGGCCAGCCCAGCAGGCCTCCATATTCAGTCCCTCCACCACCTTCTCGTGTTCTCCAGTGAGATCTTATTTTAGCGTCATTCCGGAGAGTTCTTACCGCCCACCAGCTATTCAGGGTCCCTCCGGCGGGTATTCAGGTCATCAGGGGTCTCCTAGTCCTTACTTCAGTGCCATGCCAGAGAGTCCTCATCGTCCCCCAGCTATTCAGGGTTCATCTTCAGGGCAGCAGGTCATGCCTCTAGAGAGGTGTTACGAGTGTGGGGATTCAGGCCATATGAGGAGGACTTGTCCCAGGCTTAGGGGCAAGGCCATTCAGCAGAGTTACCAGCCCGCACTCCCAGCACCGGCGCCCCGTCCACCTAGAGGTGGAGGACAGGCTGGTAGAGGTCGTCCAAGAGGTGGAGGCCAGGCAGGGGGAGCTCAGCTAGCTCCTATTAAATCTAGTGGAGGTCAGTCTTCAGGTACTCCAGCCAGATTCTACGCCATTCCGGCCCGAGCAGATGCAGTGGCCTCAGATACCGTGATCATAGGTATTATTTCAGTATGTGGTAGAGAGGCATCCGTGTTATTTGACCCAGGATCTACTTATTCATATGTGTCAGCCTTGTTTGCTTGCTTTCTGGATGCTCCTCGTGAGTTCTTGGGTTCTCTTATATATGTATCCACTCCCGTTGGTGATTCTGTAGTGGTAGACTGGATTTATCGGTCTTGCTTGATCACATTCTGTGGGTTCGAGACTAGAGCGGACCTCCTATTGCTCGATATAGTTGATTTTGAGATTATCCTGGGCCTGGATTGGCTATCTCCTCATCATGCCATCTTGGATTGCCATGCCAAGATGGTTACTTTTGCCATGCCTGAGTTTCCTAGGCTAGAGTGGAGAGGTTCCTCGGTTAGTGCAACCAGTAGAGTTATTTCCTTCTTGAAGGCTCGACATATGGTCGAGAAGGGTTGTTTGGCGTATCTTGCTTATGTGCGGGACACCACCGCCGAGTCTCCGATGATTGATTCAGTGCCCTTTGTTCGAGAGTTTATTGATGTATTCCCTTCAGACCTTCCAGGCATGCCTCCGGATCGTGATATTGATTTATGCATTGATTTAGCTCCAGATACTCAGCCAATTTCCATTCCCCCATACCGTATGGCCCCTAAGGAGTTGGAGGAACAACTAGAGGAGTTTTTGGCTAAGGGGTTTATCAGATCGAGTGTATCACCGTGGGGTGCTCTAGTTCTATTCGTGAAGAGGAAGGATGGGTCCATGTGAATGTGTATTGATTACCGCCAGCTGAACAAGGTCACCATCAAAAACAAGTATTCATTGCCGCGCATTGATGATTTGTTCGACCAGTTGCAGGGTGCCAGGGTGTTTTCTATGATAGACTTGAGATCAGGCTATCATTAGTTGAAGATTCGGGCCTCAGATGTCCCGAAGACTGCTTTACGTACGAGATATGGCCACTATGAGTTCCTGGTGATGTCCTTTGGCTTGACTAATGCTCCAGCAACATTTATGGATTTGATGAATAGGGTGTTCAGGCCGTATATTGATTCTTTTGTCATTGTCTTCATTGATGACATCTTGATTTACTCACGTATCCTGGGAGAGCACGAGAAGCATTTGAGAGTTTGCTCCAGACTTTGCGAGAACAGAAGCTATATGCTAAATTCTCCAAGTGTGAGTTTTGGTTGGATTCCGTGGCATTCTTGGGACACGTAGTATCCGGAGAGGGTATCAAGGTTGATCCTAAGAAGATTGAAGCAGTTCAGGGTTGGCCACGTCCTACTACAGCTATAGAGATCAGGAGTTTCTTGGGTCTAGCAGGCTACTATCGGCGATTTGTGGAGGGCTTTTCATCCATTGTATCCCCATTGACCAGGTTGACTCAGAAGAATGCTCCATTTCGGTGGTCCTCTAGAATCTCAAGAAGGCATTGACCTCAACACCAGTTCTGGTATTGCCATCCGGTTCTGGGATGTACACGGTGTATTGCGACGCTTCACGTGTTGGCTTGGGGTGTGTGTTGATGTAGGAAGGGAGAGTTATTGCTTATGCTTCGCGCCAGCTGAAGGTTCATGAGAGGAATTATCCGGTGCACAATTTGAAGTTGGAAGTGATTGTTCATGCTCTTAAGATTTGGAGGCATTACTTGTATGGAGTGTCTTGTGAGGTTTATAGAGACCACCGCAGCTTGCAGCACTTGTTCAAACATAGGGATCTTAATTTGAGGCAGTGCAGGTGGCTTGAGTTGCTGAAGGATTATGATATCACCATCCTTTATCATCCGGGTAAGGCGAATGTAGTAGCAGATGCTTTGAGCAGGAAGGCAAAGAGTATGGGTAGTTTGGCTTTCATTGCAACGGAGGAGAGACCTCTAGCCTTGGACATTCAGTCCCTGGCTAATCGCTTGGTGAGATTGGATCTTTCAGATCCTCATCGAGTTCTTGCACATGTAGTTGCTCATTCTTCGTTATTGGGGGAGATTAAGGCTCGGCAGTATGATGATCCACGTTTGGCAGAGCTACGGGAAATAGTGGTTCAGGGTGGTGCCAAGGAGGTTACTATTGGCGAGGATGGTGTTCTGAGACTTCAGGGTCGGTTGTGTGTTACTAATGTGGATAGCTTGAGGCAGAGGATTCTGGAGGAGGCGCACAGTTCACGGTATTCTGTTCATCCTGGTGCTACAAAGATGTATCGTGATCTGAAGCATCATTTCTGGTGGAGGCGAATGAAGAAAGACATTGTGGAGTATGTGGTTAGGTGTCTTAACTGCCAGCAGGTTAAGTATGAGCACCAGAGGCCAGGAGGCCTACTTCATCAGATGCCCATTCCTGAGTGGAAGTGGGAGCGCATCACTATGGACTTCGTGGTTGGGTTGCCTCGGACCTTGCGAAAGGTTGACGTGGTTTGGTTCATTGTGGATAGATTGACCAAATCGGCGCATTTTATTCCGGTGTGTACTACTTATACTTCTGAGAGGCTAGCCCAGATTTACATTCGAGAGATAGTCCGGTTGCATGGTGTGCCGGTGTCCATTATATCAGATCGAGGTCCTTCGTTCACCTCGCACTTCTGGATAGCATTGCATAGAGAGATGGGTACTCAGATAGACCTCAGCACAACATTTCATCCGCAGACTGATGGTCAGTCGGAGCGTAGGGTTAAGATATTGGAGGACATGCTCAGAGCATGTGTGATTGATTTTGGGGGTCAGTGGGACCAGTTCTTGCCTTTGACCGAGTTTTCTTAGAATAATAGTTATCAGTCCAGCATTGAGATGGCTCCATTTGAGGATTTATATGGTCGGCGATGTCGCCTGGCGAGGCTAAGCTATATGGCACGGACCTGGTGAGAGATGCCTTGGAGAAGGTGAAGTTGATTCAGGAAAGGCTTCGCACAGCACAGTCCAGATAGAAGAGCTACGCGGATCAGAGGGCACGTGACGTGTCATTTATGGAGGGAGATAAGGTTCTGCTTAAGGTTTCGCCGATGAAGGGAATTATGAGATTTGAGAAGAAGGGCAAGCTGATCCCGAGGTTTATAGGTCCTTTCGAGGTATTGAGGCGTGTTGGAGAGGTTGCCTATGAGCTTGCTCTACCTCCCCACTTATCGGGAGTCCATCCGATCTTTCATGTATCCATGCTCCGGAGGTATCACACCGACCTCTCTGACGTGGTTGATTTCAGCACTATTCAGTTGGATGAGAGATTGGGCTACAAGGAGGAGCCAGTTGCCATTATTGACAGACAGGACCACTAGTTGAGGTCCAAGAGAGTTTCTGCGGTGAAGGTCCAGTGGAGAGGCCAACCAGTTGAGGAGGCGACTTGGGAGTCCGAGGAGGACATGCGGAGCAGATATCCACACTTATTCAGCACTTCATGTATGATTCTAGACCCCTTCGAGGACGAACGTTTGTTTAACAGGTGGAGAATGTAACGACCCGACCGGTCATTTTGCGTATTCGGACCCTGTTCCCCTAAATAAGACTTCTCGTAGCGGCTTTGAGTGATTCATGACTTGCGGCGACGGGTGGTTCGGGATTCGAAAGTGTATAGAGTAATATAGGAACACTTGGTTCCTTAAGATTGGCTTTTAAGGCCAAGTTTGACTTCGGTCGACATTCGGAGTAAACAACCTCGGAATCGAGTTTCGCCGATTCCAACAGCTTTGTATGATGATTTCGGACTTGTGCGTATGTCCGGAATGGGTTTTCGATGACCCGAGAGCATTTCGACGCCAAATAGCGAAAATAGAGTTTCCTTAAGTTCATAATTTGGTTTGGAACGTGTTTTGAGTTATCGAGGTCCGAACGAAATTTCGAGACCGGGAATAGTTCTGTTATGTAATTTCTGACTTGCTTGCAAATTTGGTGTCATTCCGAGTAGTATAGGTCGGTTCGGCGCATTGAAACCGAATTCAAGAACTTGAAAATTTTTAAGTTTGATTCTAGGGGTTTTGAGGAGTGATTTTTGAGTTTTAGCGTGGTTTTGGGTGTTCCGAAGGCTCGAGGAAGTCCGTAATATGATATAGGACTTGTTGGTATAATTGCACCGGGGTTCGGGTGGGCCCAGGTGCCTCCCGGAAACCAAACGGGGCCAAAAACCAGCAGTTTCAGCTGCTAGTGCACCAGGTCTGGTGTGACCAAGGGTGCGGTTGCACAGATCGCAGGTGCAAGACCGCTCCTGTGGTCGAGGCCTCGCAGGTGCGACTCCCAGGAGGAAAGTCCTACCTTCGCAGGTGCGGACCCTTCTCCGCAGGAGCGGGTCCGCTGGTGTGAAATTTCCTACCGCAGGTGCGATCCCCAGGCTCCTTGCCAAAATCCGCAGATGCGACCAATGGCTCGCAGGTGCGGGACCACAGGTGCGGTCCTCGAGCCGCAGGTGCGAGGTCACTGAAGGCAGTGAGCCTATTTAATTCGGGACCTAACCATTTTTCACCACTTTCTTCTCCTCCATTGGTGATTTTGAGAGCTTTCAAGAGGGTATTCAGCCTAGCTACTAAAAGGTAAGTAATTTCCATTTAAATGTTAGATTATTACACTAAATCTTAGGTAGATTAACACCTAATTAGTGGAAATCAAAGGGGGTTAGGGTGAAAACCTAGGTTTGATGAACTTTGGGGAATTTCACCACTTTTCTACCATGAAATCATGTAAAAACTATATATTAATGACCCTTAGGCTATGGGTGAGTGTTTTTTTCGAAAATTTCCGGAATCCGACCATGTGGGCCGGGGGGTGTATTTTGGGATTTCTTCAATAAAGATGAATTGGCTAAGCTAGTGAGAGAATTCCATACTTTTGAGTGTATATTGACGTATTTATATAATATTTGACTAGTTTCGAGTCCTCGGGTGTAGAGTTTGGAGTTTCGGGTGCGTTCTTGACCCGGGAAGTAGGTTCTATGCGAGGTGAGTCTCTTTTCTAACCTTGTAAGAGGGAATTGTCCTCATAGGTAATTATAAATGATTGAATTGTCCTTATTTGCAGGGGCTACGCACGCACGAGGTGACGAGAGTCTGTGCGTAGCTACTACTATGTTATGCCGGGTAGTCTTTAGGACTCACAAACATGCTTATATGCCTTACTTGTATCCCTGCATGTATTCCTAGGCGATTATTATCCTTGAAACTAGCATGAGAAAATGGAAGGTTACATTAAATCTTGTTGTTGCCATGATTCTTGTTTTTCCAAGTATGAACTCCATATTTCCTGAATTTCCTGACAATTCTGGGTATGTATACGAGAACCCGTGTTTCATGTATGATTCGTGAGCGGGGTAGACTTATATTATGTCAATCGCGTCGCACGATCAATTCACGAGCGGGGTAATAGATTCATCTATGGTTTGAGTCGTTCGATCCTTCGGCAGTGCACATTTAAATTTTCGCGTAGCTTCGGCCGTACGCCTCGGCATACTATATGCTATGTATTTGACTGAGAGTCTTATTAATATTGTCAAATGAATTGTTCTATGTGGTAGGGGGCCTTGGACTTGTATTAATGTTTTTATTTGACACTTGCGGTAGGTGGTAGTTCATATACTTGATATTCCATGTCTACTTGATTTCCATAATTTCTAATCTTGATTGAACCTGTTTAATTATATTATATCTAATGACCCTAGTGAGTAATACGTCTACCTCTCGTCACTACTTCTTCGAGTTTAGACGGGATACTTACTGGGTATATATTTGTTTATATGTACTCATGCTACGCTTTTGTACTTAGTTGTACAGGTTCTGAGGTTGGTGCATCTGTTTCTCATACCGGAGCGCGATCGTGATAGTACTTACTGGACTAGACTACACAGTGAGCTGCTCTTCCCGGCGTTCCTCAACTGCACTGTGGAGTTTCTATTATTTTTTGAATATTTTTGTCTATCCCTTTCAGACAATTGTATATTTATTTTGTCTACTTTGTATATTCCACTAGTCGCCTGTGGACTTGTGACACTAGTTCTTGGCACACATAGTGGATTTTCTAATATTTTGGCTACACCACATATGATGGCAACGATATTTTGAGTTCATTTAACCAAGTTGCATTCACTTGACAATTTTCTTTAAATGATTTCTAAATCTAAATCTGACAAGTACTTAAATATTTAAATAAGTAAAGGAATCTTGCTAGCAAACTGATGTTGGCTTGCCTGACTCCGGTGTTGGGCGCCATCACGATCTGAGTAAGAATTTGGGTCGTGACAAAACCAGAAATTAATAAAAATCATTCTGAAACCAATCTGAAACTCACCCGAGTCCTCGGGGCTCTAAACCAAATATGCACACAGGTCTAAAACATCGTACGCACTTGCTCGTGCGATCAAATCGCCAAAATAATACCTAAAACTACGGATTTAGCACCAAAACTCATGAATTTCTCAAGAACATTTCAAAATTACTATCTGCTCAACCGGACATCTGAATCACGTCAAATCAACTCCAATTTCTACCAAATTTCACAGACATGACTTAAATATTATATTAAACATGTACCGGGTTCCGGAACTAAAAATACGACCCTGATACCAATGAGATCGAATATTAATCAATTTCTTTAAATCCCAAAAATTTTAGTCTTACAATTTTTCATCAAAAATTCATTTCTCGAGTTAGGGACCTCAGGATTCGATTCCGGGCACGGGCCCAGGTCCCATATTTTATTACGGACCCGCCGGGACCGTCAGAACATGGGTCCAGGTCCGTTTACTCAAAACATTGTCCAAAGTCAACTAAAATTAATTTTTAAAGGCTAAAATTATCACTTTCTCAAATTTCCACGCAAGAGCTTTCCGGATACGTGCCCGGACTGCGCATGCAAATCGAGGTGGAATAAAAATGTGGTTTTGAAGGCCTCGGAACACCAGATTGGGTTCAAAACGCAAGATGACCTTTTGGGTCATCACATTCTCCACCACTTAAACACAGGTTCCTCCGTGAACGTGCCAGGAGTCTTCCCAAAGCTACTAAATCATGGTGTAATCTCACTAAGAACAACCCGGGGGTGATCCCACGTCACCCAGATCCACATAAACCCACCAACGCAACGCCATTAGAGATCCATGTTTCAACCTTAATCCGTAAACCTTAGAACCCAATCTCTATCATCCATAATTCATTGCAAGACCTGAACCCCATACCTACACACCGCGCAAGTCTGAACTAGCTGTATCAAATCATGATCATAACCCAAGATGTAATCACACGACGTACCACATCGCTTTAATACTAACGGTAGAAACTGCTGACCACCATTACTGCCCAAAAACAAATCTGGTGCCGATAGAAAACCTCATATCGATTAGAACCTCGTTCCAAAAACCTTCATACCCCTTTGGTGATGAAAGAAACGCGCAAAACCGCTCCACCACTCATCTGGTCAATAAACTAAGAAACTCACTCACCCGACCAGGGACATTGCCTAAATCCTCAACCAATCATAGTGCTATTCTTCCAAACCTTCCTCGTCACAATACAACAACGCAAATCTCCGGTCCAGAAACCTCATCTCAGACAACACAAGCAACCACACTGACCAGTATCAATAATAATCATATGGAGCCCCTCATAACCCGGTTCCGGACACTAACAAGTAATAATTTAGACATGACAGATAACAATAAGAAACCAAATAAGGAAACTACTAAGCAAGTCAAACAGACAGGGAAATTTTAGCATTTTACTATGAACTATTCTCAACAAGGTGAAAGCAAAATACACGAAATAGAAATAAGGAGCCACATTTCATCATTGTACCGTTGAGGCGTGCAACCTGATCCCATCATATCTATCCATACAGGGCACCCATCGAGCTATAATACTCGGGCTCATTGATCACGTGTGCGTCAATATCAAGCACAACCGAGTGCTCAAAATATAACTGTGGTAAAATTATTAGGAACAAACAATACTGAGAAAGACAAGCACAACTATGGTGCAATGAGCAAATCACTATCACAAAGGCCATCTCGCCCATAATGCCATGAGCCATAAACTGACTCAAAATATGTGTGCGAAGAAACATGTAACCATTGCAGCTCGTCATAGCATAAGAGAGAAACATACGACATAAACTGACGCGCGAATCACATCCACCCCCGCCCGATGATATACATGGGGCATTAACTGTGCAAGAGCAAGCAAATCTGACCTGATACAGAATACACACTACCCACAGTGAAGAATTAGTAGTAGCTAAAGAAACCTTGAAAACATTTTTCATTAATGTCTCACCTTGTTTCTTGTCCTTTAGAGTTGCAAGATACTCCTTGCAGTTTCTCTTCCAATGCCCTTTCTTCTTACAGTGAAAACATTTAGCATCATATACTGACTGCAACATCAAATCTTCAGAAAGCTCTTTACCAAGCTTGTACCCTAACTTCTCATGTTCTTCGGTAAGAACAATCACATAATTGATAAGGGGTCCAACTGTAGAGTTTTCAATGTCCAACTGTGTATCAATCATCTTCTTAAGATATTCAATGATTGTTATTGGATCCATATTCTGATGTTTCCTCTGGAGTTCGTAGCTCATAGAAGTGAGAATGATGCGTTTAATAGCCAGGCATTCTTTCAAGTGTTCCTGACAAACCTTGGTGCCTTGAACATCATTCTCTTGTGGGATTATCTTTGCAGGCTTATCTATCACATCAATGAGCTTTTCGTGCATGAGAAGAATTCTCAAGTTTCTATACCAGTCATCAAAGTTTGGTTCTACCAACTTGTTAGTCTCAAGTATTTCACACAGTGATATAACAAACATATTGAGAAATCTAAAATATAGAAAAGAAAAAGCAAAATAGTATAAGAACATATTTACATATCATAAAGACATGAAATTTATCTAAATGATATTTTCACTAATTATTTTAAACTATTTACCCTCATTATAGTTTAAGAAATCTTTATTTCTGTTAGTGGAATAAAGGAATACTTCAACAATATGTATGAGCCTCTTGGAAGTCAAGTCGTTTCTCACATATATTTTAAAGGTAGGAACTCTTACCAATTGTATCCCCATACAATTTCCTTAAATAGCTCTATGTCAAATAGTCCTCTGGTAGTCAGGTCGATCCTATTGGCATAGTTGAGTTCAACCATCATGGTATCAAAGAACTTATTAAATTTTATACTCCCCGGGTAGTCCGGGCGTCTAGTGTAAAATTTAATAATTCTTTCAATCCATGCATCTAATGCAATAGATAATTTTAACATATTCTCGAACTATAAGTCTCCTGGGTTTCAGGCCGCTCCTTATAAACAAGAAATAAATAAACTTATTTACTTTGATGGATAGTTGTATAATAAAATATCTTATATTTATTATTTAAGAACTCAAATTTTTGTAAAAGGAAATCAAATCTTTTATAGCATGTGAATTTAGTTCAAGTTGTCTACATGCTTAGTCATAAATTAATTTACATCACATGTAATAAATTATACAAAATTACGTAATGAACAAGCACGTGACAATAAAAACGAAATTCAACACCTTCTAACATATTTATCTTATATATCACATAAAAATAGTTCATGCCAAAAAACTTATTATTAATTAACATCTTATGAACTAATAACAATTAAAGTAATAATAGAATCCAATAACTTATTATAGATACCCGCTGTATCTAATACAAAAGTTTCAAATACAAGTTCGAACTATCTCAATAGTTTAACTTATATGTATATATTTTTTTTTTCACAATAAAATTATATCAATCCATATGCATTCAAACAATTTGACTATTGCACAAGACACATGTATTATGGTTTGAACTCTTCAAATATAATCTTAAAATATTTCGTAAATAGTACTTACTGGACTAGACTACACAGTGAGCTGCTCTTCCCGGCGTTCCTCAACTGCACTGTGGAGTTTCTATTATTTTTTGAATATTTTTGTCTATCCCTTTCAGACAATTGTATATTTATTTTGTCTACTTTGTATATTCCACTAGTCGCATGTGGACTTGTGACACTAGTTCTTGGCACACATAGTGGATTTTCTAATATTTTGGCTACACCACATGTGATGGCAACGATATTTTGAGTTCATTTAACCAAGTTGCATTCACTCACCTTCTAACATATTTATCTTATATATCACATAAAAATAGTTCATGCCAAAAAACTTATTATTAATTAACATCTTATGAACTAATAACAATTAAAGTAATAATAGAATCCAATAACTTATTATAGATACCCGCTGTATCTAATACAAAAGTTTCAAATACAAGTTCGAACTATCTCAATAGATTAACTTATATGTATATATTTTTTTTGTCACAATAAAATTATATCAATCCATATGCATTCAAACAATTTGACTAGAACTCTTCAAATATAATCTTAAAATATTTCGTAAATAAATTTTAGACACAATAAACCACGGCTCGGATACCACTGAAGGATTGCATATAGGTGTTCGTAACACGCAGCGGGAGACAATAACAATCCTAGGTAGATCTTTTGTGTTTAAAATTTATTTATATGTCAATAGATCGGATCTAAGACATACCTGGTGAAGAGAGTCTAATTTCAAATTTTCTTTGATAATGTGAAGACTCTATGCGTATCCACACCGAGACCAATCCTTTCTATCAACTCTTTGATCAATGAAACCCTCGAACAAATTGAACGAAAAACTTGTGCTGAAATTTTTCTCAAAATCTCAACTCAAATTAGAAGGCCAAGAAACACTTTTTTTGTAATTGTATTTTCTCTCTTGGCTTTGTATTGCACTCTCACTTTCACAAAGTGTTTTTCTTCTCAAGAATTAATACATCAAATTTTCTCGAGGAATTTTCAGAAACCGCTATTGTTTAGTGGCCATTAACTTCCTATAGATACCATATACATAATTACTTTCTATAGTTACTATTCAGTTGTTACGGTAGTGTATTCGCTGTACTCGCGTTGCTATATTCATGAATACAACAGGAAAATCACCTAAAATCAGGGCAGTCCAGCTGTACGCACATGTATTCACATGTATTCGTGCCATGTATCCATGAATACAGTAATGGTAATCACCTTAAAAATAGGTATATCCAGTTGTCTAATAACAAAAATTATATCAACTAGCGTGATACACTCATAATATAATTCAACAAAATCAATTCTAACATGCCTCATTATAAACCCAATTAATTAGAATGATTTTCAGTTGTATATAGCTGTTGTATTTAACTTTTGTATTTAGTGTATTTAAATATTATTTTTTTTGCTGTTGCATTCATTAGATTCAATGTGTGTGTTTACTGTATTCGCTATTTTATATTCAATGTATTCAAATGTATTTGTATTAATAATATTTTAGTTATTGCTAATACATATTATTACTGCTATATTCAATATATTTCATTGGTTGTATTCACTGTATTTCTATTTGTATTCAGTATTTGAATATTTATATCATGTATTCATGCATACTGTATGTGCATTATGCATGAATACAGATCTATTCAGCTGTATTAAAAAAATTAGATCTTCGAAATACATAAATACATGCAAAAAAATATATTTATATAAAAATACAATATGTTTGAGTGAATTTGTACAGAATACAATGTGTTTATCATTGTATATAACTAAATAGCAAAGACAAAAAGAAATTTCGTCGGAGATGGCGTTTTCCGGCCAAGAAGAGAAGAAAGTTTGTCAGATCTATACAACAGACTTATGATAAGAGTTCATCACATTGCTTCTTTCTGTTCGAAAATTCACTCTTTTCTGTTTATTGGCTGCCTTCTACTATATTCTAATGTCTTGTCAGCCATCACTACTAGGGCGTGTATCTTGAGTTGCTCGAAGAGAGAGAGATTCTTCTTTCTCGTCGGCCATCAACAAGGGTTTGAGTTGCTCGAAGAGACAGAGAGAATGAAGAGAGAGAGAGAAAGAAATTAAAAATGTGAGAGAGAATCGAAGAGAGAGAGATTCTTCTTTCTCGTCTGCCATCAATACTAGGGCTTGAGAGAGATAATGAAGAGAGAGAAAGAAGAAAAAATTTGAGAGAGAATCTTGTGTTATTTGAAAGAAAGAGAGTGAAAAACATAAATAGCGTATTTCATGCCTTAATGATGGTATATACCACAAATACGTATTTTTCTATAAAATATAAAAGTTAGTTATAGAAAATAATATTTTAAAATAATTTTGATTTATAATAAATATGGTGTATATCTTTGCTATAGTAGGTAAAATTTTCAATTTTCTCCATCACCCTTTATATAGTATCATCTATAAACCCTTTTCCTATTTGGTGGAGGTAATGATTTACTTAGTTTAACACTCTGTTTGGATCATCGTTACCCATTGTTTTATAATATACTGTATTGTTCTGTATTGTGTTGTACTGTATCATTTTTTGTATACAACGTTTGTATAGATAGTATCGTTTATTGTTGTTAAATAGTATTTTTATGTTTGGTTTGACTGTATCGTGTTTTACTATAACTGATAAATTTACTAAAGTATCCTCAAATGTCATAGCACAAATTTTCAACTATATTGCGTAATCAAATACATGTAAATATAGATCTTTGAACCAGGTGCAGTAGCAAACAAACATGATAAGCTTATGCTAAACTTTAAACCAAGATTTTAACTTGGTAAATTACTTTGTAGGAATATAAAGCTTAATAAAAAATAAAAATCTTCAAACCTAGACATAGGTGGCACAATAAAGAGAACTAAAAGAAATATGTACATGAACAAAAAAAAGTACCTGTAGTTTAAAAATAAGGGCATAAACCCGAGTAAATTAAGTTGTTAATAAACAAAAAGTATGCAAAGAACATAGATTGAGATAAAAAAATACAAAAAAATAAGAGAGAAAACGAACCAAAAAGTTGGATGAAGGAAGAAGGAGACAGAGTGTGGTAAATGGATTTTGGATGTAGTAAAATAAATAAAAAGATAAAAGATAAAATAAGTTCGGAATAATAAGTAAGGCCATAATTAAAAAAAAATAGGAAACAATCGCACCACACCAAATCGGTTGTTTCATAAAATGGAACTTTTCGTTATTCCGTAACTGTCACGACTCGAAATCCCACCTTCAGGCCGTGATGGCGTCTAATGTTGAACCCGCTAGACGAGCCAACGTTATTGGTTATTCTGATTTATTCCTTTGTTATTTAGCATTTAAAAAATGATATACAAGAACAAATAGAAATAAGAATGCGGAAGATAAGAAATTCAACAACTTAAATAATAAATCTTACAAATTTCCTTAAACATACCCTCAGAACTGGTGTCACAATTTCACTGACAGTCTAAGATTTACTAAAAACATGAGCCTGAAATAAACAAGTGTAGCTGCCAAGAAATACAAGATAAGGCAGAAGGAAAGAAATAGATGGTGAGACCAAGGTCTTCGGACGCCTGCAGGACTACCTCGGTGACGCCGTGGACTGAAGGATACTCCCTCGCTCAATGTCCACTGGGTCCGGCTCCATAATCCGCACAACATAAAGAAGTGCAGGTGTAGCATCAGTATAACCGACCCCATGTACTGAGTAAGTGCCGAGCCTAACCTCGGTGAAGTAGTGACGAGGCTAGGACACGACAAATAATATCACCTGTGCAGTTTAAATAAAATATAATAGGAAATAACCACAAGAAATAAACAGTAAGTACAATAACGGGGAACACATGCTGGGGAAAAGGGATAGCAAATACTGAAATGACGGAACGAAGCAACAGTCCAAATATCCGAAAATAATAACGGGAATTAACAACACGAATTAAACAGTGAAGAGAAACGGCACGACATGTCCCCTCGTGCATATTTATAGCATAACACGGCACGACATGTCCCCTCGAGCATAACAATATAAAATATGGTATGGAATGTCCCCTCGTGCATAAACAACATAAACATGGAACGGAATGTCCCCTCATGCAATAAACATCACAATTACGGTACAGAATGTCCCCTCGTGCATATATATATCATCAACACGACACGGAATGTCCCCTCGTGCATAATAATCATAAACACGGCATGGAACGTCCCCTCATGCATAAATAACATAAACATGGCACGGAATGCCCCCTTGTACAATAAACATCACAATCACGGCACGGAATGTCCCCTCGTGCATAACAACATAAAAGCAACAGTTGGCATGAAAATCAACAATAAGAAACCTAAAATGCACGGAAATAATCAGCAAGAATAATACTGTCCCGGCAAGGGACACAACTATAACCAATCCTACACAAGTGTATAACCCAACATAAATTTCCTCAGCCGATCTAGTCAACAATACCCATAACTAAGAATCTCCACCAAATGAATAGCTATCAAATTGATATTAAACACAGAAAAAGGCAAATAAAGATCATATAATTGCAAATATCCGACTCACGGTCTTGCTCGACAACAACATATCGGTACTCGTCACCTCACTTATACTTTGAATATGGAATAAACACGTAGCAATTAGGACTCAATACCTATTCTCTCAAGCTAATGTTAGGCCAAACACTTACCTCGGCTCCAAGAATGCAAATCAAGCCTCTACCACCGCTGTTCCTCTCGAATCCAACTCCGAAACAATCGTATCTAGACATAATCGACTCAATAATATCAATAATTATTCAACAATTCAATTCCAAAGCCTAATTATAGATTTCCCAACATTCTTCCAAATTTTCCAAAATTCGACCCCGGGCCCGCTTGGTCCAAACACGAGGTTCGGACCAAAACCCAATCACCCATTCCCTCACGAGCCCGATATACAATTTGTTTTGAAATCCGACCCCAAAATGAGGTCAAATTCCCAAAAATTCAAAAAGCCCTAACTCTACCCGAAACCCCAATTTCTACCCTTTAATCCCATGGTTTTAGGCCTAGAATCTAATAATTGTTGATGAAAATGGAAGAAAATAGAGATAAGATTACTTACCTATGAAGCTATGGTGGCAGAGATGCTCCAATATCGCCTAAGAGAGTTGGGGAAGAAGAAGTTTGAGAAAAATGGGGTAAATCCCGTAATGGGTTATGTTTTTGGTATTAAAAATGATTGGCCGAAATAACTCATTGCGTTCGCGGAAAGGGGCCCGCGTTCTCACAAGCCACCCTCCTAACCCTCCATGATCGCATACACACTGGTGCATTCACACAGTGTGTTTCACTGCCCAGCCCCAGCCCCATTCTAGCCCTATGCGTTCGCGCCTATTCTTGTGCATTCGCGTAGAGCTTTTCCCCTATGCTCCGCGTTCGCACCTGGTTGGGTGCGTTCGCACAGTACTACCCAACCCCCTCCCCAGATTACCCTGTGCGTTCGCATGAGGTCTCGTGCGTTCGCACAGTACAAACTCTCAAACACCAGAAACAACATTAAAACATCAGATTTTTTAACACTTTACCACTCCGACACCTACCCGAAACTCCCCCGAGCCCTCGGGACTCAAAACTAAATATACACACAACCTCAAAAATATCCTACAGACTTATTCGGGTGATCAAAACACCAAATTAACATCATAAACATCGAATTAAACCTCTAAATCTATAAAATTTCTCAAAACTTCATTAACTCCAAAATTTTCCATTTTTAGTCCAAATCACGTCAAACTAAATCCGTTTCTTACCAAATTTCACAGATAACTCATATAAATCATATTGAACCTGTCCCGAGCTCCAGAACCATAATACGGGCCCGATAACACAGATTTCACATCAAATTTCATTTTCAAAAGCCTTTATATTTTTTTAGAAAATAATTTTCTTTAAAAATTTATCTCTCGGACTTGGGACCTCGTAATTTGATTTCGGGCATACGCCCAAGTCCTATATTTTTCTACAGACCCTACGGGACCGTCAAATCATGGGTCCGGGTCCGTTTACCAAAAATGTTGACCAAAGTCAACTTTATTCAAATTTCAACAGAAAATATATCATTTTTATCAGTTTTTCACATAACGGCTTCCCGGCTATACCCCCGGGATACGCACGCAAATTGAGGTGAGATAAAATGAGGTTTTCACGGCCTCGAAACAAATATTTAGCTAAAATTACACGGGATGACTTTTTGGGTCATCACAATCTCCACCATTAAAATAATTGTTCGTCCTCGAACGGACATAGAAAGGTACCTGAATCGGGGAAAAGATGGGGATATCGGCTCCACATATCGGACTCGGACTCCCAGGTAGCTGCCTCAACAGGCTGACCTCTCCACTAAACACGAACCGAAGGATAACTCTTCGATCTCAACTGACGAACCTGTCGAGCTAATATGGCCACCGGCTCCTCCTCATAAGTCAAATCTTTGTCCAACTGGACACCGCTGAAGTCAAGTACATGAGATGGATCCGCAATATACCTTCGGAGCATAGATACATGAAACACAGGATGCACGACTGATAGACTAGGTGGAAATGCAAGTCTGTAGGCCACCTCTCCTACCTTATCCAGAATCTCAAATGGACCAATGTACCTAGGGATCAACTTGCCCTTCTTTCCAAACCTCATCACGCCCTTCATGGGCGACACCCAAATAAATACTCGGTCACCAACCATGAATGCCAAATCACGAACTCTACGGTCTGCATAACTCTTCTGCCTGGACTGAGTTGTACAAAGTCTATCCTGAATGATCTTCACCTTATCCAAGGCATCCTGGACTAACTCTGAACCCAACAATCTAGCCTCTCCTGGCTCGAACCACCCAACCGGAGACCGACACCGCCTACCATACAACGCCTCATACGGAGCCATCTGAATGCTCGACTAATAGCTGTTTTTGTAGGCAAACTCAGCTAAAGGCAAGAACTGGTCCCATGAACCTCCAAAATCAATGACACATACTCGCAACATATCCTCCAAAATCTGAATAGTACGCTCGGACTGTCCGTCCCTCTGAAGATGAAATGTTGTGCTCAAATCAACCTGTGTGCCCAACTCGCCTTGAAATACTCTCCAGAAATGGGAGGTAAACTGAGTACCTCGATCAAAAATAATGGACACATGCACACCATGCAGGAAAACAATCTCCCTGATGTAGATCTTTGCCAACTTCTCCGAAGAATATGAAACTGATACATGAATGAAGTGTGCTGACTTAGTCAGCCTATCCACAATGACCCACATTGCATCAAACATCCTCTGAGTCTGTGGGAGTCCAACTACGAAATCCATGGTGATACACTCCCACTTCTACTCGGGAAGCTCAATTTGCTGCATCAAACCACCGGGTCTCTGGTACTCGTACTTAACCTATTGACAGTTCAAGCACCGAGCTACATATGCTACAATATCCTTCTTCATCCTCCGCCACCAATAATGTTGCCGCAAGTCCTGTTACATCTTTGCGGCACCCGGATGAATGGAATACCGGGAACTATGGGCCTCCTGTAATATCAACTCATGAATGCCATCAACATCAGGTACACAAATCCGAACCCGCATCCTCAAGAGTCCCTCATCATCAACTGTGACCTGTTTGGAACCTTTGTGTCAGACCGTATTTCTAAGAACACATAAATGATGATCATCATACTGCTTGGCCCGGATATGATCATAAAATGAAGAACGGGCCATAATATGGGCCAAAACACTGCCAGTCTCAGAAACCTCCAATATCATGAACCGGTTGGCCAAGGCCTGAACATCCAAAGAGAGCGGTCGCTCTCCAACTGGTATATAAGCAAGACTACCCATACTGGCTGACTTTCAGCTTAAAGCATCGGCCACCACATTGGCATTTCCTGGATGATATAAGATGGTAATGTCATAATCCTTCAATATCTCTAACCATCTCCTCTGCCTCATGTTCAACTCTTTCTTATTGAAAAGATACTGCAAACTCTTATGATCCGTGAACACCTCACATGGCATCCCATACAGATAATGCCTCCAAATCTATGAGGCACCCCATACAAATAATGCCTCCAAATCTTCAACGCATGAACAATAACTGCTAACTCTAAATCATGAACTGGATAGTTCTTCTCATGAACCTTCAACTGACGAGAAGCATAGGCTATAACCTTGCCACCCGACATCAACACTGCACCAAGTCCCACCCGTGAAGCATCACAATACACGGTATATGACCCTGAACCTGTGGGCAAGACTAACACAGGTGTCGTGGTCAAGGCTGTCTTGAGCTTCTGAAAGCTCGCCTCACTCATATGACCACCTGAACTGGGCACCCTTCTGGGTCAACCTGGTCATCAGGGCTGCAATAGATGAAAAACCCTCCACTAACCGGCGATAATAGCCTGCTAAGCCCAAGAAATTCCAAATCTCTGTAGCTGAAGTGGGCCTAGGCCAATCTCTGACTGCCGAAATCTTCTTGGGATCCACCTGAATACCCTCTGATGATACCACATGGCCTAGAAATGCAACCGAACTCAACCAGAACTCACACTTGGAAAATTTGGCATATAACTGACTATTCTTCAGAGTCTGGAGGATGACTCAAAGGCGCTGCTCATTCTCCTCTCGGCTATGGGAGTAAATCAAAATATCATCAATGAAAACAATCACGAATGAGTCCAAATAGGGCCTTAATACTCGGTTCATCAACTCCATAAAAGCAGCGGGCGCATTTGTCAACCCAAATGACATCATCAAGAACTCATAATGCCCATACCAAGTGCGAAAAGCTGTCTTAGGAACATCAGACTCCCTAATCCCCAGTTGATGGTAACCAGATCTCAAGTCAATCTTGGAAAACACTGTAGCACCCTGAAGCTGGTAAAATAAATCATCAATCCTCGGCAAAGGATACTTATTCTTAATAGTAACCTTGTTTAACTGCCGGTAGTCAATACACATCCTCATTGAGCCATCTTTCTTCTTAACAAACAACACTGGGGCACCCCAAGGAGAAACACTAGGCCTGATGAAGCCTTTACCCAACAAATCCTGCAACTGATCCTTCAACTTCTTCAACTCTGGTGGGGCCATACAATACGACGGGGTAGAAATGGTCTGAGTGCCTGAAGCCACCTCAATACAAAAGTCAATATCCCTGTCGGGTGGCATACCCGCAGGTCAGCAGGGAATACCTCTGGAAACTCACTAACCACGGGCACAAACTCCATAGAAGGAACCTCAGCACTATAATCATGAATATAGGCCAAATATGCCAAACAACCCTTCTCGACCATGTGTCGAGTCTTCATATATGAAATAACTCTACCGAGAAAATGACTAGGAGTTCCTCTCCACTCCAAACGAGGTACTCCCGGCAAGGCCAAGGTCACTGTCTTGGCATGACAGTCCAGAATAGCATGGTAGGGAGATAACCAATCCATCCCCAAAATAACATCGAAGTCAACCATATCCTGAAGCAAAAGATCTACATGAGTATCCAGACCACCAATAACCACTAAGCATGAACGGTAGACTCGATCTACCACAATAGAATCACCCACCGGGGTAGACACATATACAGAAGTACTTAGGGAATCACTGTGCATGCTCAGATAAGGGGAAAAATATGAAGACACATAGGAGAATGTAGAACCCGGATCAAATAAAACCGAAGAATCTCTGCTGCAAACTGAAACCATACCTGTAATAACTGCATCAGAGGCCTCAGCCTCAGGCCTGGCAGGAATAGCATTGCATCAGGGCGGAGCTCCTCCAACCTGAACATCTCTAGGTCTACCCACTGCGGCCTGACCCCTACCTCTCGTGGCCTGTCCTCCACCTCTAACTGTCTGTCCTCCACCTCTGGCACCTCGACCTCCACCCCTAGCTGGCTGAGGGGGTGGGGGTGCACCTGGTGCGGGTATCATAGCTCAGGAACCTTGATACTGAGAACCACTAGAAGCTCGGGGGCAAAACCTGGAAATGTGCCCCATACCACCGCAAGTGTAACAAGATTTATGTTGTTGATTATGCTGACCCTGAAACTATTCCTGTCGACCAGAATAACCACCCTAGAAGCTCTGAAGCGCCGGTGCACTGATAGGAGCTGATGGTGCACTGCGGGATACCTGAAGCACTGACTGGAACGGCCTAGAAAGATGACCTCTGCCAAAGGAAACTCTACCTCTAGATGAGGCACCACTGAATCGACCGAAATGGCGAGGTCTCTTGTCAGACCCCTGACNAAAGGAATCTCTGCCTCCAGATGAGGCACCACTGAATCGACCGGAATGGCGAGGTCTCTTGTCAGACCCCTGACCACTTCCCTGTGATAAGACCATCTCAATACGCCTGGCCACATTGGCCGCCTCCTGGAATGAAATTGCAGTACCTGTCTCTCTGACCATCTGGAGTCTAATAGGCTGAGCTAGACCCTCAATAAACCTCCTCACCCTCTCACGATCAGTGGGGAGTATCATGATAGCATGTCGGGCCAAAGTAATGAACCTGGTCTCATACTGTGTAATAGTCATAGATCCCTGCTGGAGGCGCTCAAACTGCCTCCGAAGACCCTCCCTCTGAGTAACTGGTAGAAACTTCTCCAAGAATAACTCGGAGAACTGAGCCCAAGTCAAAGGCGAAGACCCAGCTGGTCTGGTCAAACAGTAGTCCCTCCACCAAGTCTTGGCAGTACCAGAAAGACGGAATGTAGCAAAATCAACTCCATTGGACTCCACGATGCCCATGTTCCGAAGAACCTCGTAGCAACTGTCTAAGAAATCCTGGGGATCCTCTGATGGTGCACCAGTAAATGTAGTAGAAAATAGCTTGGTGAACCGGTCCAATCTCCACAAAGCATCGGCAGACATGGCTGCCCCCTCAACTGTCTGTGCCACAAAACCCGGCTGAGCTGCTCCAGCTACCTGAGGTGCTGGAGTCTGGAACTGAGGAGCTAGCTACTTTGGTGTGCGGGTAGCAGGAGTCTGGGTCCCTCCCCCAGCCTGAGAGGCGTCTGGTGCAGTAGGAAGAAGACCGGCCTGAGCCACGCTCTCCATAAGGCCCACTAAGCGGACCAGAGTGTCCTGAAGAACCGGGGTGGCAATGAACCCCTCTGGGACCTGAGTTGGTCCGACTGGAACTTCCTGAGCAGGAACCTTACTGGGAAGGTCTACCTGTGGGTCCTCTACTGGGGCTGCTGCTCTGGGTTGAGCCCTGGCTCTGCCTCGGCCTCTAGCACGGCCTCAGCCTCCTCCTCAGCCCCTCGTAGGAGTTGCAACAGGAGGATCGGGCTGCTGATCGGTAGATGAGGAAGCACGAATTCTCGCCATCTGTCAGAGAATAGAATAGAAAATCAGTTAGCATTTAGAATTCAAACCGCACGACAGAGAAGAAGAAATGAGAAGTTATTCCTAACTTTGCAGCCTCTGGGGGATAAGTACAGACGTCTCCGTACCGATCCCTCAGACTCTACCAAGTTTGTCTGTGAGTTGTGAGACCTAAGCAACCTAGTGCTCTGATACCAAATTGTCACGACCCGAAATCCCACCTTCAGGCCGTCATAGCGTCTAACGTTCAACCCGCTAGACAAGAAAACGTTACTGGTTGTTCTGATTTATTCCTTTGCTATTTAGCATTTAAAAAGTGATATACAAGAACAAATAGAAATAAGAATGCGGAAGATAAGAAATGCAACAACTTAAATAATAAATCTTACGAAATTTCCTTAAACATACCCCCAGAACTGGTGTCACAATTTCACGGACAGTCTAAGATTTACTAAAAACATGAATCTGAAATAAACAAGAGTAACTGTCTAGAAATACAAGATAAGACAGAAGGAAAGAAATAGATGTGACGCCAAGGCCTGCGGACGCCTGCAGGACTACCTCGGTGTCGCCGTGGACTGAAGGATACTCCCTCGCTCAATGTCCATTGGGTCCGGCTCCGTAATCTGCATAACATAAAGAAATACAGGTGTAGCATCAGTACAACCGACCCCATATACTGAGTAAGTGCCGATCCTAACCTCGGCGAAGTAGTGACGAGGCTAGGACACAACAAATAATATCACCTGTGCAGTTTAAATAAAATATAACAGGAAATAACCACAAGAAATAAATAGTAAGTACAATAACGGGGAAACATGTTGGGGAAAAGGGATAGCAAATACTGAAACGACGGAACGAAGCAATAGTCCAATATCCGAAAATAATAACAGGAATTAACAACACGAATTAAACAGTGAAGAGAAACGGCACAGCATGTCCCCTCGTGCATATTTTCAGCATAACACGGCACGACATGTCCCCTCGTGCATAACAATATAAAATATGGCACGGAATGTCCCCTCGTGCATAAACAACATAAACATGGCACGGAATGTCCCCT